>CXYZ01012157.1:1373281-1400845 GCA_900006705.1 Sonneratia caseolaris
AATGTAGTTAATTACGAATATATAATTATATTTTAATAATTAGTAATATAAAATTTAAATTAAATTATTAATTATATTATAAAAATTATTTAAAATATAAATTAATTAATTTTATTTTTAAAATAATTATTTTTATAATTGTGCTGTACTACCTAATGTTATGAAATATTCGTCTCTGGCCGAAATTTTCACTCTATCAGAGATGGTGAGCCATTCTTGCCCGAATTACTATATATGTATATATATGTAGGTATCGCACGATGGCTCGAAATCTATCAACGATATATAGAGAATGGACCGGCGGACAGCTCTCCGTTTACCTCTGCAGGCAAGACGGTGAATGTTCCAATCCAAAGCCACTGTGGTCAGCTTCCCCCTTTGACCCAAGACATTCTAATCTAATGGAGAAGGACATCAACCGACCACCCGACCCCCTTGATCCATGACCTTTCGTGGACAACAAACACGGTTCGAAGGGCTGCAAGGCTAGCTCGACCGATGTTCGGAACCGGACAACATATGCCCGTGCGATGAACTCATCTCTCGAGATTCATCATTCGTAGAACATATACGACGTGGAAGCGTGTGGACTTGAATAGCAAACTGATACATTAGCCAAATTGGACCCGCGGCCAACCAATGCTGACCTGACCGCCTCGCCAGTCGTGCCCTCGAATCGACTGATGAGTCTGACCAGAAATTCTTCGATAATCCTTCATTTCACGCTAAAATCGAATCGACGGGATGCATGGAAGCTTATCGACACGTGGATGGTGACGGTAAACTCGTATAAGATACACGCGCACGCGAAGGCAGAAGTTATAATCAGTTTCTTGGGGAGGAGCCATTGTGAGGAACGGAACTCGGACTATCCTTCCTGCTGCTATCGTCCACCACAGATGCCTTTGTTCTCGCACATCTTCGGCTGTTTCTCCGAAACAAGTACCGGGAGCCGGAGAGAGTACATCTGCAACGGCGACGTCTGCGTCCTCTCTGATGCGAAGAGCCTGAATGGCGGCGGCGGCGGCGGCGGCGAGCAGAAGAAGCAGCAGAGCCTGGTGAGGAAGATGTCCTTTGCCCGCCTTTCGAGTCCCATGCGGAAAGCTTTGAGCTTTGGTTCATGAGGTCCTTTCCAGCCCAGACATCCCATCTGGTTCATCAATGGGTCGTGGATCGAGTTGGATCAGCTGAATGCTCATCTGGGCAAGCTCTACGATTCCGAGTAGTTGCTGCAAGTTTATATATATATATCATGTATATTGAATCTAGTCGGAGCGATTTTCCTGCAATACCGCAATAAGAATTTGTCGGATGATCATACAAGTCCATGTTTTGTATCGTTACGTTCATGATATTTACTAACCACAAGCACAATTCGGTTTGGGAAGTGCGTACTGCAGTCGCCTATTCTCCTTCAGAGTCTCAGCTCAAAACCAACAAAGCTCTGCCCAGTATTCACGAATCTGAGCCCCTCTAGGTTTTACCGAATGATATCTCTCGGTGGTCACCTCGGCGCAGACTCGAGCGGAAAGTCCGAGCTATCCGTGCCATTGTGTTTTTTGACTTAGTCCGGGATTGTCTGGCAACGAAAATGGATGACTACTGAACCCCAGCCCCCAAAAATATAAATGAAAATGGGGATGCGGTGAGCGTGGATCGAACACGCGACCTTCAGATCTTCAGTCTGACGCTCTCCCAACTGAGCTATCCCCGCTCGACAGAAGTCTAGAGTTCTGTCTGATCACTAAACGGGTATCACCAAGGGAATGATAGTCAATAGCAATTTAACGTCGTCGTTTTAGGGAGTTTTCGAGGGGAAGATCACAGTGGACTTCCTTTTTATTCAAGTAGATACAAGTATGTAGGATAATTAAATTAATAAAATTGTACAATGAGTTTAATGACAACGAAAATTGAATATATAAAATTTTAATTATTAAACAAAAAATAATATCATTATATCAATTACTTTTTTGAAATATTAAATTAATTGCTTGGTATTATTATTATTGCTTTTTTTTTTATCTAATGCTTGCCATGTCATTAACAGCCCATAATGCACGCCATAAAATCAAAGTAGAAGTTGGGGATTTTGGTCTGTGGGCCGATTTAAGCCGATTTGACTGCTGTGCCGGGGAAGGCTCTTCCTTAATAAATAAATAAGAAAAAAGAGTTGTCCATGGCCGACCGCTAAGTGGATGGATTGACGCTGATTTCCCTCTTCTCTCTCTTTTTTTTTTTATAAATGTAAAATCTAGTTCACTATTTCGGATAATTAAGAATCAATTCATTTAAGAGATTAAGAACTAACTGTCGTAAATAGAATTTGAATTCGAATACTCTCATTGAGATGATAAATGCCGAATAACTCTATTTCACCCACGGTACGTCTATCTCTCTCTATGCATCTAGAACCTTTGTCTATGTTATTAATCCATTAAAAGCAAACGACAATTTCTAAGGTCAACCATCTCGTACGGTCGAACCCCATTCCCAGACACCGCCACGAGTCAACTCTCGGTGTCCAGCAACATAAGATAAGACACCACTTTGGACGCTCATTTTCTCCTGTTTTAATTGCTAATAAATTTGAAGAAAAAATCACTGTATAATTATATATATAAACTATTTGATATGGATGGTTTTATTTGATTTTTATCTATTCATATTTGAATTAGATCAATTCGTATCTAAATTTAAATCTGTCTTATTTATATTATTTAAATATAAAATACTGTTTAAAAATAAAATATATTAAATGACCTTAACAATTATATTTTTATAGGATGAAATTTACTTTTATTTTCTAAAAGGAAGTTCATTTACATAAATTCCTATTTTAAAACACCTCCAACTGGGCAAATTTCATTGTTTGTGCACCTAAACATGTGTTCAATCAGCACTACTCCCTTAAAAAAAAAAATTTATACATTAACATCACTTCCGATCTAATAAATAAGATATCATAAATTTAATTTTCATTTTAAAATTTATCATCCCTCTATATTACCTTTCCATTTTACCTATCATATTTCAAACTTATAAATATTATATATAATCGAAATTATTCAATATAATCCGATCTTCATAGTTCTGCATCCATGGAACTTGTCATTCAAGGGAAAGTGACATGGCGACAAATGGTGGTGCCAACTCCACAGAGTCCAACATCACCCGTCCTCTACCATAACCTCAATCCAAAAATAAATAAAATAAAAGAAAGAAAGAAAGGGTCAAGGTAGACCGAAGGCACGCGCCACGATGGACCGTTGACTCGACAGAAAAGGTCAACAACTCATCGGACCGTCGACCTAACGACCCAAGAAGAAGGAATCTCGAAAAGTCTCCTCATTGGCCGCACCTGCTCTCCGACCCACATCCCACCCCTCCTCCATTTATATCCTCTTTTCACTCCATCCTCAAAAATTATTTTCCTTTCCGTTGACAAATATATATATATATATATATAATAAATTAAAATTATGATCCATAAAAAAAGAAAATATTCTTTCTAATTATCGACACAAATATATATTGTATTATTTGCACCCAAGGAAAATCTGGTTTGATATACAGGGAAATACCTGATTTATTTATTTGTTTATTTCTTATATCTTTTTTTCTTCTATCTGATGAATAATTTTTCGTGAGTATAGAATTGAGCTCGATGCTATGACCAAAACGATCCAAAAATAGCCCGGACTAAGGACTTACCAGTCGCAAGTACGGAGATAATGCCGAGGGTCTTCCGAACATCCAACATTTTTATATTAGCAACACATGATGTGAAATCATCTCATCGGCACGTCCTCTGATTTCTCCATGTGAACAATTATGGCCTTTTTCATTCCCCTATGTGTGAATGAATGCATATTATATCAATAGTTTATGGTATTAAATGAATGAATGAACGAATAAAAATGTGACTTTTCATGGAAGTCAATGCGTGCAAAGGACAAAAATGATTGAAGTGAATAATTCTGACAATAAATAATAATTATAATATAAAAAAATACGATGCTGGTGGATCAGATTGTACTGCGTTGACAACATTAATGTTGACATTATTGGTCTCAAAGTCGAGATCCATTAATCCATGATCATCGCCGTCCACGACTTCGTTACAATCGCATGAAAATACTCTATTCGTATTAGAATTTGCCGCAACACCAGAATTTTCCATGAAAATCGGTTGATACATATTGTTGTTAGCTGAGGTTGCAAGCTCGAGCTCTGACTGATGCGTAGATGTCGGAGGCCTCTCTTCCATGGCTGCACCATTTAAGCTCGGGATGTGCTCGGGTGTCTCGTGGTCGTTGCTCCTAACGGCTAACCATCCCGCATCGTCGGCCCAGTCAGGCATGACCTGAATCACCGAGCCGATGTTCTGGATCAGGTGCTCGATCCTCTCGCCAGCAGAACAACATGAATCGAGCTCGGTGGACGTCTCAGCATTCGGACTAGCTTCGAGGTCTACTTCCGATGCCGTCCCCTCCGTTGAATCCCAGAATGCTTGGTCCAAGACCCCGATTGGAGAGCCCACATCCGGGCAGGCTGCTTTGGCCCAGCGACCCGATCCGTTGAGAAACGGGTGCCCCAGCAGCTGCTCTGCCGTCCACCTTTTTCTGGGGTCTCTTGTCAGACACCTGCCCAAGAAGTCCCGAGCATCATCGGACAACCAAGCAGGGATCTCAGGAACATCGTCAGAGAAGCCGATCCGGTAAAGAAGGGAGACAGGGTCGGCCCTGCTGCTCCACGGGTTGGCCCCCGTAACCATCTCGATGACCAAGCACCCGAAGGCCCATATGTCCGCCTCGAACCCCTGCTCCTCGCCCCGAGCAACCTCCGGGGCCATAAACATCGGGGTCCCTGCAAAATCCGCCATACTGCAGCTACGCGGGTTTCTCCGTATCAACTTTGCACAGCCCAAGTCGGCGATCTTCGGGCCATCTTCCCCGATCAGGACGTTCTGGGACTTCAGGTCGCAATGGGCTATCCCGTTCCAGTGGAGATACCTCAGGCCTTCCATGACCTGGACTGCGAAAGATCGAGCAGTTGACTCGTCGAGGAACCCTCCGTGACGTTGGATGAGCTCCCGGAGCGAGCCGCCGGGCAAATACTCCATCCAGAGATTGTAGAGGAAAGAACTGTTCTCCCTGGTGATGTCAAAGCCCAGGCAACTGACTATGTGGGAAGAGCTGAGCTTGGACAAGAGAGACTGCTCCCTTTGCAAGGGTAGGGAGCGGGAGAGCTCGGCAGACTTCACGGCAAAGATGCGTCCGGAAGAGTCAGCGGTGGAGGCCAGGGAGACGGCGGCGGTGGAGCCGCGGCCGATGATTGACCCTCGAGTCCATTCCATTGAGGATCGGAGCGGTGTGAATGAGGAGGTCTGAGAGAGGAGATTGTGAAAGTGGTTGAAATTCTTGGAGGGTGGGTTAATATTTATAGGTGGATTGAAGTCAACGGGTCTCTCGAAGAAGATAAGGTGCAAACGCATGAATTGTCGCAAGGGCAAGGAAGTTCTCTTGTCGAAAAATCAGAAGTTTCTTATCATTCTCGGATTCTAAGGGAAGTTCTCCTCTGTCATATTTAGTTTTGCTTCGAAATTCCATGTCCTCCACCGATTTCACACTATTATGCGCGTCCAGTGATGGGTTGATGACACGTGGCGTGATAATAGAGGGGGGTTGACTAGTATTCTCTCCACCCCACCCACTCTCACTCCCTCTCACGCAAATCGGTGGCCGACTGCTGGCGGAGGAGGAAGGGGGCGGTGGTCAAGTGAGACTGATTGGGGAGACTGAAGCCGTCCACATGACGGCACGTGGGCGAGTGCATGATTGAAGGTTTCCAGCGCCCGGAGACTTACGCATAATTACTGAATTAGCATCCCCCACGCAATTAATCAGCAATCATTGGCTGAATCGTTCGATCCAATCAATGTCCGATTCTGCAGTCTCCCGTGGCAAAAGAGCTCATCAATGGCAAGCTTTCCCATGTCCCTTCGATCGGCTTTTCTTCTTATCAGATAGAAGTCTGCGCTGTAATCCATCTCCGGCCTCAAGCAATTCTTCCCCACGCGGGATTACTCTCCCCATTAGAGTTGACATTCGGCGATACAGGACGGCAACTCGGTCTCATAGTTAAATTGCATAGACTGCAGTAGGGTGATTGCAAGCTGTGGATACCAGATCTGGATCCTGAATTAATCGCCCTATGTCGAAAAAAGCTCCTATAAGATTCTCGGTGTAGTAGAGCTGGATCGGTCGGTGGTGGACCCGAATATCCGCGTATGTTTATGTCATAGCCGCTGCAGTCTATAATATAGTCTACAATGCGAGCTGCAAGGAAGGACAGTTCCATGTCCCTCTGTTTGCTGTGGAGGATTCGGATTTCAACTCCAAAAGGGTGCCTTCTTCAAATACTTGTCAGTCGGGGCACGATCAAGTTGTAGGCATCAAAGAAATCGAACCTCAGGGATAGCGCATAACTGTATATGGGTCAAGGTGCGTTTTTAAAGTTCCCGAACACGATTCGCCGGCCATTGCGACGGTTGCCAAGAAAACCCAAGAAGGTAGCAGTAAAACCACAAGTGGCCTCTTCGGTTGACAGGGATCGAACAGAGGAACCAAATAGTGGTAGTGGCAGAAGAGCTTCTTCAACTGCAACCAACAAACACCAATCTACGGTAAAAATAGGAACGCCATACATCATGTTCGGACGTGTTATTGAAGCTAGCGTCATCCATGTGAGTTTCTCAACTCAGCATCTCCACCGCTCGGCCACACTTGATCTGTCCTGCTCCAACTCCTGCCTTCTTTCAGTGCTGCAATTGTTTATCGGTAAAAGTGGGGGACTCAAAAACTGCAGAAAGGGCTCTCATCCTCCCCCATCATGCACGGGGATGAAACTCCCTCCTTATCCGTAGATTTTCTTCAAAATCACAATACTCGGATGTATTGCTTCATGATATCATCATGATTCCTACTGATAATGAACTTCTAAGTGGGGGAACGATTCGGGCAAGCTGTAAAGTGTCGCTGGGACAGAAAAGGGTATTAAAATATGAAAGTGATTGGGAAATCTTTATTCGACAAGCAATTTATTTGCTAAGGGAAAAACAAAAGGATGAATGAATAAAGGAAAGCTGTTAGGACCGTCGAACAGAGAGAAACCCAGTGGATTAGAATATATTATACCGGACAAGCTTTCTTTTCTCATGATTAGGAATGCCCAGCATGTGATTCGCGAGTTTCAGGACCACCACATGTAGATTAGAAGGAATAATGTGCGATGTCGAAGTTATGGGTCACGGCCACGAGCCTCGGAAGAGTCGGGTTTTATTCCGAACTTACATCCCAGCGAGCTTGGGGCTTCAGGGAAACGATACTCAGGGAACTCTTTTAGGCGTTTGAGTCGACATCTCAGGGATCCTTCTGGTTAGATGTTTGAAGTCGATATGGAATGCGGGCACACCAAATCAGCCCCAATACGTCAATGCTGCGGAGTCGCTGAGGACGCTTCGATGCTGCTTTAGCTTCCGACATGGAGCTTTCTCTGCTTTACGTGTTCCTCGTTTTTCGGGACAAAAGTGCAGTTCCGAGAGGACACGCTATACTTCTTATTTTGGTTTCGAATCAGCGAACTTTTATGGGACCAGAATCGATCGATACACCGTAAATACTTGCCCTCGCACTGAACACGTAGACGGAGGACCACGAGCTCGGTAAGATATGGGCGCCGTCATGTGCCCGAGCACCACGACTCTCATCGTCCCCATCTCCTTCCTCGCCCTCCTACTCCTCCTTAGTCTTCCGACAACTTCTGGGAGCAGCGATGGCCTGTGCAGCGAGGCCTTCTGGATGGAAGGGAGGCGCCAGAACGTCACACACTGCAAGCAGCTGAGGGTGCTCGGGGCTGAGCTCGGGTGGCACGTCTCCAGATTCAACAGCCAGTGGACGAAGATCGATGTCATGTTCGGCGCCAGGCTCCGGTTTGATGTGGGGTGGCTTGCTTGGGGCGTTAACCCACTTGCTCAGCCTCAGATGATCGGCACCAGGGCCATTATTGGCATCCGGCAGCCCAACGGTCTGAGCTTTTGAATATTTTCTACTCCTTAAAGCAAGAAGGCTGACCTTTTGTACCCCAGCTAGTATGTTTGCTACTCGTAATGTCTTCTTGCAGGCTCCCTATTGGTCAATACGTACAACATCACCAGCGACAATAAGAAGGGGTGCCGCCTCCTGCCAGCTGCGCTAGACATCGAGGTCTGGAACACGACATCTTCTTACATCGAGGAGGAGGATTTGTTCACGATGTCAGCAGCGGTGATTGTCCCAGACTCGCAGTACAACGTTTTGAAGCTGAACCACGTCTGGCAAGTCGGGTACGAGGCGGACGGAGCTGAGCCGAGGATGCACCTGAAGACCCTCCATAACTTCGACAGCACAGAGACGCTGAACTTGTCGACCGAGGAGAGCGGAGACGTCCGGCAGAAGAATCATCAGAGCTATCTCAGGAAGGTAAGATAAGAATCACAGTTCCATAGATGAACCATCCAAAGACGAAACATGAAGCCAGTGGCGCTCGAGATTCGATGTTGAATGCTCGAAACTGAAAACATATTGCAGGTCCATGGTATCCTGAACATAATCGCGTGGGGGACGATCCTGCCAGTTGGGGTGATCTTCGCCCGCTACTTTCGGAAACATCCTTTCCAGTTCAAGGACAGGTGGTACTACCTCCATATCTCGTGCCAGATCACGGGCTACGCTATCGGCACTGCAGGGTGGTCGACTGGCCTTACCCTGGGCAACGAGTCCCATCATTATACCTTCCGCATTCACCGGTTGCTGGCGATCTTCATATTCACCTTCACGACTCTGCAAGTAACCATCTCTCCTCGTACTTGTTTATTACCTTGTTCCTCGATATGTACGGATCTCGTGTCCGGTTTCGTGCTGTTTATCTTATCGGTCACCCGGGTCCTGTTCTTCAGATGTTTGCGCTGCGGCTGAGACCGGATATAAATGATGAATACCGCAAGTACTGGAACATGTACCACCACTTCTTAGGCTACGGTCTGTTCGCGGTGATCATCCCCAACATATTCCACGGGATCGCCATACTGAAGCCGGACAATGCCATCTGGAACTGGGTCTATATCGGGATTCTCGTGCTTCTATCCGCGGTCGTGCTGTCGCTCGAGGCTTACAGCTGGGTTAAGTTCTTTAAGAGCAAACACAAAAAACAGTACTCTCGCCCGGTTCGATCAGGAGGCAATACCGCGGCAGCCCAATCTTCTCAGACGTNTCTCGCCCGGTTCGATCAGGAGGCAATACCGCAGCAGCTCAATCTTCTCAGACATCGGCCAACTGATCCATCGACTCAGTAGAGAACGGAGATCCGAGATGGTCGATGAATGGCGAACGTTTCTGGGCTGTTGGTTTGTTGATTTTCCCATCTGGTGTGTGTTTTCTTTTCTCTTAACAATTAGATTTGGGGCCATCGGTCCGGGCAATGTAGTCTTCTGTCTGGAAGCTTGTGACTGTAGCTCGTCGAGTCATTCTGGTTTGAGCTCAATTTGTCGGGTGAAAATTTGTAGTCTCGATCGTCAGATATTGTCAGTGATGACGATGACATGATATTTCGAGTTATTAGAAGTTGAAAAAATAAATAATAAAATTGGTTATATTTATTTATTAATTATTATTTTTAAAAAATAAATAATAATATTTTTTGACTACTCGGAGCCCATCCGGTAGTTGGGGAAATTGGCCCGGCCCAATAAACCTAACCCGCCACAGACGTTTCAGCGAGCACGAGATCAGATTTTTAACGGCTGAGATTTCCCCCCTAAGTTCGGCTCTGTTTTTGCCTAATTAGGCCTCTTCCCGTAAACCCGGCCACAGAGTAGTGTCCATATGTAACATAGAGAAAAGTTAAATTATGTCAGCATACTTTTTATTTTTATTTTTATTTAATATTACTTTTTTTACTAATATCTTAAAGATTTATTTATTTTTAAGTTTTGAATAATTAAGAAAATTAATATTTATCAGACAAATAGACCACGTCAGCATGTTTTAGGAATTTCTCGTGGACAACACAGACACGGACTGCGTTAGCGCGTTGGCCTCTCTTTCCGCTGCCATTTCTCTTCTCCCTCTGCTAGGTAGAGTCTGCTGATCATCGATCGATCGGAGATGGCGAATATGCCGCAATCGCTCTCCATGAACGCCGCCTTCGGTGGCTCAGCGAACGCTTCCGTGCAGAGCATCGCCGGCGGCACCGCCCAGCCCAACAAGGACAGGAAGATGGCGTCGGCCGAGCAGCTAGTGCTCGATCTCAGCAACCCCGAGCTCAGGGAGAACGCTCTCCTCGAGCTCTCTAAGGTCAATTTACCGGAAATTCCTCTCTCTTTCTCGCTTGAAGCTGGTCTTCGATTGCAATTATGCGTAGATAAGTTATGGTTGCTCTACAGTCTACATTTACTGCTTTGATCAGATCGTACTGCAATATCTGATTCGGGTCAACATATATTTGTGTATGTATGGTCAAAATCTGGTTTTTGGGTTAAAAATGGGGAAACCCACGAAGATAATGACACTGTCTGTATTGAATTGAAAGGGGAGGAAGAGTAGGTACAGTTTCACTTTGATGATTCACCTCCTCTGTTGGAGATTGGAGCAAGTAAAATAATAAATGATCCATTTTTCTAATTAGCTCATATAGGAGGATGCGATATAGTCACTTGGATTGCAAGTCTTTCCGTCTTACTTTTTCAATTGGGAATGGCTTCAACTATAAGCTTGGCAATTAGTCAGTCATATACATAATTTAGTTTTAGGTAGTATAGCAGATTTACCGAGTTGTCAATGCATTATAGCGAGGATCAAAATTATATAAGTTGCTCTGTAGCTAATAGTTATCCTGCCCTTTTTTGCCATTTAGAAGAGAGAATTATTCCAAGATTTGGCTCCATTGTTGTGGAATTCTTTTGGCACTGTTGCTGCATTATTGCAGGTATGGCACTAATCTTCTTCACGTAATTTGAAAATTTTAACATTGTTGATGTCTTGTTTTGCTGAGAATATTTGACTAGACATCCTGCCACTCCTCTCCACTGTCTATATATTGAGGCCTTATAATTTCCATTAGCAATATTTGACAGTCCACCTCACTGCCATATTCTGCCTATGGAGACAATGCTTTGATATTTATGTGGGTGTATGATGCTCAATTTGGGTCTGAAAATACAGTTGTTAGTCTCCAGAAGGATGTGTAGTAGGTGGTCCTTAGTGCTTGTGTACTGAAGAGCTCGAAAATGTTCAGTCTGCATTGATTGTGTTTTGCTGTTTGAAATTTGGTCAGTATGGGAAGAATATCTTCAATGGGGATTGATGAGCTCAATGAGGAAGCCTAAATTGGTGCCCATGTAGTTCAAAGCTGGAATAACTCAATCTGCATTATGGCTTTTTGAATTATATACTAAATTATTAGCTTCACGTGATCTGTGCATTTATGAACGTAAGATGCGAGGTCTTCAGTGGTACTTGAGGTGTTCTGCAGTATCGTATATTTTTGCTCTATATTTCAAGCATCTGTCTCTAGTCTTTTGGATTATGTATCTGCCTCTTATAACCTGTGGCCCACTGAATTCTGCATTTTCTTCCTTTCTTTCCCCTTCTTTTTTTGCAGGAGATAGTTTCCATTTATCCTGTTCTCTCACCTCCAAACTTAACTCCTGCTCAATCAAATCGAGTCTGTAATGCCCTTGCTCTTCTTCAGGTGTGAAATTCTCTTTCTTTTATTTTATGATCCATATATTATTAAAAATTCTTCTCATATTCTTGCCTGTGGTTTGTCCATTTCATATACCATTAGGATGCTCTTATTTTTCTAAAAATTAACTGGAAGTTTTTTGACCATGATGAGGAGCTTATCTCTTTTCTTCAATGCAGAGCTTGTCAGTGCTTTGTGCTCCTTATACTTATTTTTTTCCTTTCAGTGTGTTGCTTCTCACCCGGACACAAGGATGTTGTTCCTCAATGGTACAATTCTCTTTTGCCCGCTTGATTATTGTCCTTACGATTTCCCTTTTTCCATAATGGGTTACTAATTTCTCATCTCAGGGAAGAGCATTGTTTAACTTTGTCGATGCCTGAAGTGACATTTCTAGGGTTTTGTGCAATAAATTCCTTACGACAAAGCAAACCTAGGAAATCTCTTATTTGCAGATTCATACCTTCTTATGAAAACTGATAGAAAGAAGAACGTAAAGCCCCCTTTTTGCTTGTGTAGATATGAAGTTAGGGTACATAGTATCTAGTGTATTGATCATTGTAGTCATATTTATGATCATAGCATGGAATATAGATTTTAACTCTGTAGCAGAGCATATGTGAATCAATTTGTTTCTGGAATTTGTCTCTGATTTGTCGTATCACCATCCCTCCATGCAGCTCATATGCCTTTATACCTCTACCCTTTCCTTAATACATCAAGCAAGTCAAGGCCATTTGAGTACCTGAGGCTTACTAGCTTAGGTGTCATTGGTGCCCTGGTGAAGGTATTTTACCCTGATGTTTGGCAGACTTTTGTATGTCTAAGTTAGATCTATTTGAATTTGTAGTAGTTTATTAAAGTGGAACTTTACTCTTCCAGGTTGATGACACAGAAGTCATTAGCTTTCTCCTGTCAACTGAAATAATTCCGCTCTGCCTGCGTACCATGGAGATGGGCAGTGAGCTATCAAAAACAGTTCTGTTTCCTGTGTTGTGATTTATGGACTTTTCACATGTTATTGAAAATTTTCAGTGAAAGGGGGAAAGAATGAAAAATGCTTTCCACTATCTATTGTATTCCTCAAATGTTAATGCAGCTGTTATTGAAGCTAACTTCAATCTGTTCTAAAAGGTACTTTTCGGACTAGGACAATGTTAAAATAGTTTTGAGCATTCAAAGAAATTTCATTGATCTTGCACCAACAGTGTGATTAAATTGATAGCCTTCGGGCGCAAGTAATTAATATTTATTGTTGACTTAATCTGAAGGCATTCCTTTAAACTCAGTTGAGGTTGGAATTCCCAATTGTTGAACTATCCTGCAACTTGTGCCTATACTTCCGGTCATAACTTGATTAAGCTAAGAGAATTCTGCTCTGACAGGTTGCAACTTTTATAGTCCAGAAGATTTTGCTGGATGACATTGGTCTCGATTACATTTGCACCACAGCAGAGCGGTTCTTTGCAGTTGGTCGGGTCTTGGGGAACATGGTCGTGTCACTAGCTGAACAACCTTCATCCCGGCTTCTGAAGCATATAATTCGCTGTTACCTACGACTCTCAGACAATCCTAGGTAGGTTTGGCTAATCATAACTGCAGACAAGCTTCGATATGTCTGGATATATGTTTTTCAAATGGATATTTGTTGCTCTTGTTCATTGTAGGGCCCGTGATGCTCTACGAAGCTGCCTTCCTGACATGTTACGGGATGCCACCTTCAGCAGCTGCCTCCGAGTAAGCGAGAATTGCCTTGAATGTCTCGCAATTATGAAGTCAAGATGAGAGCTAACATGTCCAGATAGAACATCGAATAATTTGAGGCAAAATTGTCCACCCCCACCACCACCAAATAAAAAAAAAAAAAACGTGTGGAGAATGATTGAGGGGCTCCTTATGGGCTCAAGACTAAAATCTGCTCTAGTATCACGAACGGAAATTGCCTTTGCTCCATTCAACCGTGATCTTATGCGTTTCCCTTTCTATGCACAGGAAGATCCAACCACAAGGAAGTGGCTGCAGCAACTGCTTATCACGGTTGGAGTTGCCCGGGTCCCGACAATGCAGGGTGGTGGGGGGTTTGATCACATGCTGATAAACTAGCGTCGCCTCAGATTTATGCCCTTTTGCTCGTGGCCCGCATTTAGGTATCACTGCCTTTGTCGGGTTCCAGTAGTCGAAGTGGCTCTCTTGATGTGCAAGATACACAAGCCGAGTTGCAATCTGAGGAGTTTTTAATTAGTTTGGTCTTCAGAAAAAAAGGAAGAAGAAGAAAGAGCGGGGCAGGCTGAGAAGTCATGACCCCCTCCCTATTCTGTCCTTGTAAAGGACCGTGCCTATTTAATTCTAAAAGGGTTTTCCTTATGCCCTGCGCATTCGAATCCGGTGAATTCATTCGGCACGTCAAGGAACGGTCCCCGGAAAGGCCATGGAAGGACCGGGCCAAGGTTGAGAGCAAGATATCCCGACCACGTTCAGGCGGCCGGAGTGCATATCCACACGGGGAAGAAGAATCATATAAAGAGTGAAGGGAGGATAAGGATGTGTACGTGTCAGCTGCCATCATCTTAACACCTCGAAAGGGGCCATAGGAAAAAGAAGGAAGAATTGAGTGGCGGATGGTTTCCAGCACCAAAGAGGATTGAAAAGGCATGTAATATTCGACAGTGGAGAGAGAATGCCCGAGAATCCATGGCGGGATGGAACCGAGGAAGATCGAATTTCCTCGAGATCGATTTGTATGAGAAATTTTCATTCTGGGGGGTACATGTGGAAAAAGGTGCTCAACTTTCCCACGATTGAAAAGGAAAGGGGCAGGCTGGAAGAGAAGAGCAAGAAAATCCGAAGGGAGAAAGCTGATCTTCAGTGGACGCCACTTCATGATATTACTGGTGGTGGGGTGGGGCTTATTTTTCTTTCTTTCTTTCTATACGGTTGAAAAAGCTCCTCCGCATATATTCCCATAGATAGTGTTGTTGAAAGTGCGGTGTGAACTGGTTTAAAATCGGTATGAAACTGTTTGACTCTGCTACNACGGTTGAAAAAGCTCCTCCGCATATATTCCCTTAGGTAGCATTGTTGAAAGTGCGGTGTGAACTGGTTTAAAATCGGTATGAAACTGTTTGACTCTGCTACGGTTTAGTCTGTTTACTTAACGTGTTAGTTCGGTTACATGTTACGGTTAAGATAAATATGAACCGGTTTGGGATAGTTTATAAATGGGCCGATTAACAGTCCGGTAGGTTTTGGCAAGNACGGTTTAGTCTGTTTACTTAACGTGTTAGTTCGGTTACATGNACGGTTTAGTCTGTTTACTTAACGTGTTAGTTTGGTTACGGGTTACGGTTAAGATAAATATGAACCGGTTTGGGATAGTTTATAAATGGGCCGATTAACAGTCCGGTAGGTTTTGGCAAGTGAACCGTTCATCTTTTTAATTTTTTTAAAAACAACATGACAAAATCCGACTGTTAATTTATAGGATTTTTGGCAGTCCAGGGCGGTTCAGCAAGGTAAGGGTTCGTTCCAATTACGGTTCAATTGGTCCATATTTCTGAACCGACCCATAACCGCCCCCACCCAATAAGAACGGTTATGGGCCAATTCTGTGACTGGCCAACCTGGCATGTTTAACATCTCTACTAAATGGTTTTGGGTCAATGGTTTAGCAGGGTAACGATTCGTACTTGTTACGGTTCAGCGGATTCCATTTTTCTGAACCGGTCCGTAACCGCCCCAATCCAATAAGAACGGTCACGTGTCGGGTTAGGAATGGTTCGGACCGGTTATGTACCAACACGGCCCGTTTAGCACCTCTATCCTAGGTATAGTTGCGTGCACGATTAATTAATTTCCTCTCTATCTTTTCAACTCTTCGAGATCGATTTTTCTGGTTCACGCATTTCGTGGAGTCGTAATGAGATTGTACAAGCCCTCGGCCTAGTGTATATGAAATAAAGGATAAACCCTAAGTATAGACATACATACATACATACATATATATAAAAGATATCATATTGAAATCTCGAAAACTACATACGTATACATTAGTGTAAGAAGACATTGTTAGACGCATGCGTCAATCATATGCGGTAAATGTTGAATCCAGTAACGAGTGACCTGTATATTTCCGACGTTATATTAAATCCTCCTAAGCTGTAGTATGTTACATCTCTGCGACGACAGGATGAATGATATAGGCTTTAATTAGTCGAATACGTATCACGGCATATTGCAGGGAATGGATGAAATAATCTCCGAATCTGCGACGATTGCAGGCCGCGAGGATGGCACGGAGCGGTAGGATGGTGATCAGAAGGCTCTCTGGTAAGGCCCGTGAATCTTCTTCCACGACTCTTCCCTCTGCATCTTCAGTTGCCTGTAGAAGTTTCCGATGAAATTCTCAGCTTTGGTGAACAGCTCCTGGCTGCTGGAGTCTGCCACCTCCACCTCCACCTCCTCTTCTCCTTTGCTCTCCTCACCGGCGGCCCTCGGAGACTGTGTATCCCCGTCGCCGATGAAGAAAATGCTCGGAGTCGACGGGCACTTCTCGACTTTGGCGGTGATCACCCTCAGCCCACCGGCGACGCTGGCAATCTTCTCGGAGTTGCACTTGATCTCCACCGCCTTGTTGGGCCTCTCCTCTTGAGTGACAGCATTATCTTTGTCGGCACAGCTAGCATCGCGACCTTCGATGCTTGTAGGACCGCTCGGTGGTGGGGTCGGGGCAGCATGCTGTTTCCTGTCATCGGGGATTGGGCTGGGGCTAGGGTTAGGGTTAGAGAGGAGGGAGGAGAGGAGGCCGGATTCGGCACCGAGGGCAATGATGAGGAGGTTGATGATGAAGTAGAAGTAAGTGGGTCGGAGGGAAGAGGACAAGAGAGGGGTTATAATGATGAGTGAAGCAAGGATGACGGAGAGCAGGATTTGAGATCTCTTGAACTTGTACATGATCAGTGGTACGTACCGGAAGTTGGGAGATCATGCAGGAGCAAGACTCAGGCTGAAACTGCTTCGTCAGATATATAGAACAGATGAACTGAAGAAGAAGAAGAAGAAGAAGAAGAAGAAGAATGCAGGAGGACAGGAGGAGAGAGCTGGGAGAGAGGGAGTGAGAGTCACTAAAGAGGATGCCTGTGCGTGCCCATATAGATATGTATACACACACACACACACACACACACACAACTCAGAGAGGGGAGGAGGGAGGGATTCTCAGGTGGCAGCAAAAATATTGGCAAGATCAGTCAAATAAATTATAAAACTAATCAAGATTAAAAGGGTCATATTAATACAGAAATTCATAGAATTATAAATGATCGTTTGTGTGTGTGTGTGTAGCTATCATCGTGGGAGAGGATAAACTCTAAAGGGTTGGTGACAACTGACAACCAAGGTAACATGCAAACGAGCGAGGGAGACCTGATCTCTGGGCTGGTCTGGTCCCGATAAGGTCGGTGAAAGCAGCATTACATAATATTCCCATCCCCACCCACACTGTCGTCAGTTGCCCTTTTTTTTTCCCTCATCGATGTGAGATAGTGAAGAGTTGGTCCCGATCTTCGTGGCGTAAGCTGAAAGGATAGAATTTGGTTCGAAATCAAATGCATCCTCTGTCTCGGTCCTCAGATTCTTTGGCCAAATATCTAGTAGTAATGATGCCAACGGTTTCTTGCAATCCCTTTTGTCATCAGACCTTCTCCCTTGAGGATTAGGTCATTGCCTTTGAAGTCAAGTCTCCTCCGCACCAATCCCTCATTGAGTCGAAGCTAGTTGAATTGAGTTTAATAGCCATGAAGATGGGCTAGAGATGTTCACACGACACGAATTCATGTCACTCGGGCAGATCTTCCCACGGTACATCACCGGTGACTGACTAAACTGTTGGCACCGACTCCTCTCCCAGTCGTCATCAGTGCCTTAGTTTAATTAATGATGATTCCCTTCGATGGGAGACGACGATGGCAACTGGGGGTGGGGTGTTGCCGGCTCGAGATCAAGTGGTCGTTGGCTTGACGGTTTGTCGTCGTCGGGGTCCAAGTTGGGGTTGGGAGTGGGTCCCACTAAAAGAACCCTCGAAAGAATATTTATATAAAAATTTCAGGATGGCGCCGGATGCTGCGTGGTACCATTTTCGGCCACTAGCGATTAGGGAATAAGAGAAGGTACCAAAATCATGTGTATATTATAAATGGCAAATGCTTGCATGCATTGATGCCATCTAATCGTTCGACTAATTTCCACCACTCATCAGTTCTGACCTCACACTTCCCCCAATTATTTACTCAGCACTCTCATTCACTCACCCACCCAACTCAAATTCCCTATATATATTCTATTCTAATCAGCCATACATACATACATACATACATATGTGTGTGTGTTTGTATCTATGTATATGTTTGATAGCATAGATAAGCACTAAATGAGGAAAATGGGGCTCCATATGGTCAGTCCCTAACCCACCTGCCAGACATCTTGTCACCTCTTTTTAATATGAGTCATCCATTATGGAAGAAAAGAAGGAGATTTGAAATGCCGGTACCGTCACTTGAGATTCGGACGGATTTCATTGAGATATACGATGTCACATCGATTATATGAAAAAAAAACGTTATGAATCTATAAAAAAGTTGGGTACTACTATCTATTAGCTTGAGCTTTTAAGTGGAAACGAATCCGATCTCTTATGAGCTCACAGTAAATTTAACATGGTATCAGAGTCAGGGGGGCTCGCACCTCGTTCGACCCGAGTCCAGAACCCTGGCTCGTGGTCAGTTGTTATAAGTCCGAGTACGGAAGAAAATTGTCTGACTCGTGGCCAGTTGTCCCCCTCGTCCGAGACCAGAAGAAGAGTACCTGGCCCATAGACAGTTGTTGAGAAGCGGGTAATTTGTGAGTGTTGAGATATACGATCCCACATTGATTAAATAAAGAAAATGTTATGGATTTACAAGAAAGTTGGTTACCGTCACCTATTAGTTTAAATTTTTAAGTGGAAACGTGTCCAATTCCTTATGGACTCAGAATGGATACCCCATGTATTTACTCCTTTTATCCGCATCAAGTTCCCGACTCCTCCTCTTCCGACGGGTCTCGTATTTTACGATCGGAAACACGGATGAAACATGCTCGACGGTGGGGGCTTGCCAAGACAGCTATGTTCTTTTCCTTCCGAGCTTGTGTTTATCCAAATCGATCTTCTTTCCCCCTCTCCTTTCCCCTTCCTCCGACGGCCGAAAGTGCACTGAGCTTTTCTCCATGGCTCCTTTTCGGGGAGGCAAGTCAAGATTGAAGAGATTTTGACGTTTACGTACGGCGGCAAGCATCATGCAACACCATTTTTCGTTAATAGACCTATGACCATTACAGATCGAGTCGAGTTGATCCACTGGACCATTTTACACGACTCGATTCTCATAGTATAGTATCAAATTATATATATATATATATTGAAACCGTTTGGCGTTTCCTAATCCCTTTTTGCCTNTTTACACGACTCGATTCTCATAGTATAGTATCGAATTATATATATATTGAAACCATTTGGCGTTTCCTAATCCCTTTTTGCTTCTTCAGATTCTTCCACAATTCGAACACCGAAATCTTTCAGAACCAAAGAATATCCATCCTTTTTCTCTTCTACTTTGTGGTCCTCAGGAGCATCATTTGCTGATCCTTGGAAAGCATCATCCCCTGCCGCTTTCAGACTCCCATGTGCGCCATTTTCGACCTTACCTAATCGTGCATATCCATAACCTTACAATCATAAAGATGATCCAGAGGGAAGTCCCATTGCTTTCACCGTCGCGTTACCTTCGAGGGATGTCCCTTGGAATAACCGGGCTCCTAGCTAGTCTTCTTATGGAAGGCCAGCCACTGGGCTTAAGGTTATGGGCTTAAAGACAGACTTCAATTAACTCTACGACTAGCTTCCTTGGATAGATGTACAACCTGGGAAACAAGAGATTCAGTGACACAGAGATGTGGAAAGAACATCCGTGGAATAACTATTATACATCACATGAAAAGTGTCTCAGATAAAAAGTTACCGTCAATTCGACTAGACAATTACAGATTAAGAACATGACTCGGGTTCTCGAACCTACACAGCATAACCTTAATTACATGGATGTGAAATTCTTACACCGGTAGCTCTGTCACCTACCAAAAAATGAAGAACATTTCTCAATCTTTTCCACCATTATAAGATCAAATAATCCTTCTAAATGGGACTTGTCATAAGATACGCGACAATACATCCTAGCACAGCACCAGCCAAGACCTGCACAAGTTCCAGAAGAAGAAGATATCATTCACTTTCTTGAACCAAAACATTGCGGCTCCCCATAGTTTGTGATTTGTAGGGTGTTTCATTCATTTTAAGAAGAAATCTTGGTGTAACCACACAATCATTTGGCAATGCGAGATTTTGCTAGGCAATCTGAGAATCAAGTCAGACATACTTGGATAGGAGTGTGGCCAAGTGAATCTCGTAGAGGCCTTATGCTGGACACAGGGTGCTCAGGAGGAAGCTCGTAAACGATTTGATTTAGTAACTACAAAATAGATGAATTTTCAAAGTCAAGGATATACAGACCAAAATGCCTGACGGCACGTGCTCCACACGAGAGAACATCACTTCAGAATCAGAAATAAAGATATTACTTCAGCTTGGCGACCAGCATGCAGCCTTACACCTGTAGCGTCATACATAACCTGCAAAAGAGAAACAGCACACGATCAATTTTCCAAGTGCACAGCCACTTAGTCTTCTGTAGCAACCCAAGCAAAAAACTTTCACATCTCTACCAAACCATAATCAAGAAAAACGTTAACAAAGGCAAAGTTCTATGTGTAAACTTCACTGAGTAGTGATGGAAAAATGTATGTAAAGGCTTGATACTATCATCTTAGTAATGCTACAATCGGCTTTACATGGGCGCAGTCTTTATGTTTCTCTGTCCATAATCCACAGATATGTACGAAGTATGTACTGACCAGGCTTTGTAGCCCATAGTCCTTTTGCTCATCAACCTCTGACCGTAAAGCTTTCTCTTCAGCTTATGATAATGAAGATGACTAAAATAACTTACTCAACCTCAGATTACTGTATTTCTGACTCGTAGTTTGGTAAAGTTAAGAAAACAAATTGAAAAATTCTCATTAAAACTAACCTGTCTAGCTTTAAATATACAACTGTATTTAGAAAATGCAGTATTGACTCATAAGGAGATAAAAGAGGTCGTTTAACCAATAGTTTTATAGATTTACTTGACAAGTGCTGCACAGCCATCAAGATCACTATTTCACACGCAATTTCTGTACAGTCATCAATATTACTGACAGTGAAAAAAATTTATACAAATGCTTAAACCATATAATGAACAGTTAGACCACCTAACTAAGGATCGAATAGCATCAGCAATTCATAAATGATCCCAACAAGATTCTGTGCCCTAATACCTAGAAATCTCTCTTAATCATAAAGCTAGTTTAACCAAAGAAGCATAGACCAAAAATGTAATTTGAAAAAACCCAACAAAAAATATCTGAACAATTGTCAAGATGGTATAAACAATTCAGACGATGATGAACTATCACGTATCACCAGCAATTATTCATTGAAGCTATAGGCATCCTATGACCTCCAAAAGTTTGAAACTGAAGCTTTATGCATGTAGTCACATCAAAAAGCATGCAATGCAAGAATATGAAGAAGACAGGGTTGACAAGTACATACAACACATGCCAAGACCAGAGCAATGGCGAATGATGATCCTCCAACTCCTTCCTGTAGACCGATAGAAACTGCCAATGCCATCACAGTTGCTGAATGTGATGATGGCATTCCACCAGAACCAAGCATTTTTCTCGAATCCCATCTCCTATCCTTGTACCTGCACATCTAATAAACTATCTTGCAATTTTTTTTGGCCGTGAAGTATTTTGTAATTAAAGGATCAAGTTTTGTACCAAAACGGCTGCAGAATCATTCTGTAATTAACAAATGGTCCCCCACAATCCCCTCTATACCTTAGCACTAACAGGGAAGGAAGCTACAAAGCAGCAATTATATATATATATATATAGAATTAATCAGCACATGGAGCATTATCATGATAACCATCCCCACTTCACACCATTGTATCTAGAACTGTAACGTAAGATGCTTAAAAATCCACCGAGAAGTTATAGCGAGTCGCTTCCCTTAAATCAAATGCACTAAAACTTTCTAGTGAAGCACAGGAGGGAAATTTAAAAATTATCATACCAGGAGGTAAAGGGCTTGAGGAACTGGGCAAGAGCGAGGGATAGGAGGGCGGAAAGCAGAGGGACGTTGGAAGGGACCATCGAGGGCTCGGAGGACGCCGATCGGAAGGCCGCGGACGCATCGGAGGCCGTGATCACCTCGTCCATCCGAGGCACTAGCGGCGTGAAGAGAAACCGGATTGGAGACGGGTAGGATCAGAGTTGGTGACTGGTGGAGAGCAGGCGGAGACGGGACAGAAGAGGCACAGTGCTCCGACTGTGTCCTCACGGGTTTTTGCGTGGGGAATATCATATTCGTCCTCTTCCCGAAATTCGGCCCAGCAAACTCGCAATAGCGGCAATATTTTCTGTTTGCTCCTGGACTCTGGTATATTTTCAATTGTACACCCAAAAGTTCGTGAATCAACTAAGAAGTGCACTATGCGCAAATTGGACACCATCTATTAGCAGCAAAAAGGCCATACAAGTGCCCTCACGTTTTGATTGTATAATGAATTAGATAGGCTGTCCGATGCACTGCATATTGTTGTAACTTACAGATTTAGTTATTTCCAACACCACACTAACTAGGAGTGAAAGGGCAAACTGAAAAATCGAAAAAACCGTAAAACTCAAATTGCANATAGGCTGTCCGATGCACTGCATATTGTTGTATTTGACAGATTCAGCCATTTCCGACACCACACTAACTAGGGGTGAAAGGGCAAACTGGAAAATTGAAAAAACCGTAAAACTCAAATTGTATGACTACCACTTTGCTTATAGTCATCGGATTCATCAAGATCGATGATTAGTATAACCCCTTGCTAGTGTATTGTTTCGATTTAGGTTCATGCTGTTCACTTCCTAGCCATTTATTATCGTGCAGATGAACGGACATCAAAGCCAAAGATTCTGTTCATCCTCTGTTAAGAACATGTTGAGGATTACAAGTGAAATGAATCGAATTTCACTTCAATAACTGGAAATGAATTACAGAGATTAATAGGTCTTGATCTTGTCTTACTATCTCGGTACCTTAAAGTTTGTATTCATTATATTTCACACTTTCAGTGGCAGAGGCTGGCCCTGTGTCAATCAGTTAAAAGCTGTACATAGCCTCCATTTTCCGAATACCCCAACACCGCATCAGGGTTTGAAATGAGATAATAGAAAATTTTAGAGAGTGAATGAGATGGAGAGAAAACTATGGGGGCAATCTGAAATTAAGCACTTCCGGAATTAATCGGGTCAGTTGGGATCCGAATTTCTTGACCCGCGTCATTATTCACAATTTCCTTTCCTTCTATCCCGACTCCCGGTGACTCCATCTCCGTCTTCCACCGCCAAGCTTCCGCTTCCTTCCCCTTCCGGATTCTCCCCCACGGTGAGTTCTCTATTTCATCCTACGAAGATGCTCTGGTTCTTTGTGTCGTCTTCTTAGCATGTTCTGGGCAGCCATTTCTGTTCGATTCAGCCGATGCTTTTTGTTGTTTCGTCTGGTTTCGTTTTGGGATGATGAAAGTGATTGGATTTCAGCTACTGCCGACAGTCCTGGGCCTGTTTTGTTCACTTTCATTAGATCGTTTCCTGCAACAATCGAGTGCTAGCCCTGCAAGAATTGTACAAAGGGCCCCAATCATTGTGTTTTCCTGGTGATATTCTTGGCCGATTCACATCTGAGATTTTGCACACTCAATGTCAGCGGTGAAGTGTGGCTCGCATTAGAAATTCGGGAACGGGAAGGTGACTTGGAAAAGCTGGATTTTTTGGGTCGGCCAGTCGAAAACCTATACTACTGCCTATTACTCTAGGAATCTTGATTTTATGTTTTTTATCGGCTGCTGTCTTGGTGTAAGTACGTAGAGTTTGGGACAGATTTTTCAGTCGCTGGAAACTCTTGTTATGAGGTTCTGGGTCTTGTATTAGATTTTCGAGTTCTTGAATTATGTATCTTGATACCGTGGAACCAGTAGAAATACATCAGGGCTCCTGTGAGCACCATTAGGATTCTATTTCAGTTGCTGTAATAAGTATATGTTTTCTCTTTTTTGAGTTTCATTTTCCTCCAAAAGATGAGAAGGCGGAGCTTTGGCAGTTGTCATAAATTTCCATCTTGAACAGCTAATCTCAAATGTTGATGTGTTTCTAGCTATTGCTTGAGACAGTTTTTAGCTTGATTTTTATGCTCATGTTCATTGGTTTTCATAGGTGCTACTTAATTAACGGGAGATAACTCGACAAGGCAACTCAACAAGGCTGTTTAGAGTTCCTTCTTGCTAATTTTCTTGCAAAAGATATGGTTACAAAGCTTCAGAGATGGTTAAGTTTAACTGTCCCTTTAAAAAGAACAATAGGATCCAGCGACTGTCAGGCCATTGTGAGCTCCCGCTTCTTGCACAATGGACCTGACACAGTTGAAGAGCTGTTAGACAGGCATGTGGTGAAGAAGGAGAAATCTTTTGATGATGAAGAGGAGGAGCTTGTAGCACGGCAGCGGCTGACAAGCACTCGAAGAGAAGTGCTTAGTCTCTACCGAGACATCCTTCGGGCCACACGGTTCTTCATGTGGCCTGACGCACGGGGGGTGATGTGGAGGGATGTTCTGAGAGATAATGCTAGGAGAGAGTTTGAGGAGGCTCGATTTGAGAAGGATCCAGAGATTGTGACAAGATTGCTAATTGGAGGGAGAGATGCTGTCCAATCAGCATTAGAGAAGCTCGCCGAGAAACAGCGGCAGCAGATTGAGAAGGAACGTGGAGGCAGTGGAGATCGCCGGCAGTAGGCAAAAGGTATTGAAATGGAAGATGAATCTGTATAGTCGATTCTTTCCCCTTCCATGTATTTATGTTTTAAATAAATCAGCCGGATCCTTCCATATTAAACTTGCACATCCATTTTGATCTTTGTCAAGAAACTTTAACTGTGGGAGTGAAGTCATACTCAAGCTGACCTCTGCTTTTTTTTTTTTTTTGCAGCTGATCCTCCAAGATGACTTCTCGTAAATAATTTCCAAACCAGAAGAGGGTCGAGATTTAAGTTAATGTGCTTCTTGTTCCTTAATTAGTTGAAAGAATGGATTATTTCGTGAAGTCCTATTTCTTGACGGGATTTACAAGTTCATACAGGGTCTCTCCGCACATACTCTCAAGGTTTTCCTTTTGCTGGAAAATACTCCTGAGCTCTTTAGTCCCCAATTTAATGGCGTCTCTTCCTATCTTATATGCAGCGAAGGAAAATTTTGCTGTGGAAGATGAGGGTCATTCCCTATGGGTTAAAGAACTGACAGAAATTTTAGGATCTTCCCCATATTTTCTGTTTGTCTGTCTCTAATAAGATACATGAATAGTCTATATATACTTCTGAGCTTACTCTCACTGATAATATGTATATGTACGCTGCACTAACATTGTCTTATCTTGTTTTGCACCACTTGCTGTCAATAAATAACAAAGGAGAGCTCCTGCCTGTGCTATATGCTTCCACTAGATGATCAGAGTCACTGGATTCTGTAAGATCCTTATTTTCCGATCTTCTAATACATGGGAATAGTCTTGGTATGAGCGGCCTGTATATTTTAGTGCACGTACACTAGGTACCGGTAATTATGGGAATTCTGTCAGCAAGTGTTCCTGGTCAAGCTGGACCTTGATCAAGCTTAGCTTCAATGTGGTCGGGCCACCCGTTGAGGTTTATATTGCTTGCGTGATGGCTTGATAAAATGATAAAACTTCGACCACTGCTCATGTAGGAAATATTCTGCTTTTCCATTGGGTGATAGATTATCTTGGATTACATTTCTGGGAATATTTAACTCGAACACAGTACATGATTTAGGTGCTTTTTCTTTCCGGGTTTCGGTGCATCTGTGCCACTTTTCGTTCTGACGAGTCTTAAATTCCTACCTTACCTTTACCTATCAGCCACCTAATACATCCTTACATATCATATGCTTTCATTCATTCATTCACATCAGAACAAGCCTTTTTCAGACTCAGTTGATTAGGCAATCTCAACAATTCTCATTTTTGTTTTGATGGACACTACTTTATCCCTGTTTGACAGCTGAGATCATACCCGAAGTCGATGCGTTTCCAGCTAACATCGGCATATGCACGGTCATAAGAGGATTTGCTCTTCTAATGGGTGCCCCGAATGTCATCAGACTTGACAGGTTAGTTGAACATGCACCCATCATAAAAATGGAAGACAGAGACTTCATGTGCAAGGGAAAGGATGATGATCATAGTAATCATGGCTGGTCATAGCCTGAGCCTATGAACCCTACGTATGCTTATTAAGACCGGGTGATGAGATCGAAAAGGCATGGCCGTATGGTTAGAGGCAGTACTTTTTGTCATTCTGCTCTCAAAAAAATTTGCAATCTTTACTTGCCTTGGAATCCAACAGAAGTCAATCGGGAGGTTGAACGAATCTTCCTGGCCAAGTTGCGAATTCATATCCGCCCCACTTGTCTCAACCAGACATCCCCGGTTTCCCCCTCTTTTTTTTTTTTGTCAAACGGGCCACCTTGAGCAGACACACGGCATTGTCTTAATCAAGACTCGCTCCTATTCGGTATCTATACTCGGCTGGAGTTTTTCTTGGTCGTCATGTTTGGTGTTACTGTGATTCGATGACAATGTGGAACCTCCGAGATGGCTAGAAGGTTTGCGGGCTTTGTGTTGTAGAGCAATGCCGTGTCCTCGTCGTAGATGACGATGATGATATGGTCCAGACTCAATATCCTTGGTAGGTGCAAAAGATCAACGGCAATCAATGTGAAACAGCCGCACCAGCAGCAAAGGATGACTTTCTTAAACAACAGAAACCAACAAAGGACCATCGCGTGGAAGTGATCAAGTGGTTCAACNGATGACTTTCTTAAACAACAGAAACCAACAAACGACCCATCGTGGGAGTGATCAAGTGGTTTAACACTCATCATCTCAATGGAAGGATTCGAATTCGAGTTCCATCTGTGGTGGGGAGCTCTTAACCCCTTAAATGGGCCGATCCGGGGCGATCCGGATTAGTCAGCTGGACAAAGACCATCTGAATACCGGCGATTTATACTAAAAAAAGAAACCACCAAAGGGAGGAAGGAAGGCACGGAGGCGTGTGAACCCCCAACAGTGGATCTGCATCGATCATCTCATCGTCCGGTGCTCCTCCGCCCATGGCCCACTACGAGCCGTCATCGGATCAATCCTTTAGGCCGAGTGGCATTACTAGGAGAAGTTGATCCGATGATGATGATGATGATGCCACTTGAGGATGACAAACGGTTCCCTGANGAGAAGTTGATCCGATGATGATGATGATGATGGTGCCACTTGAGGATGACAAACGGTTCCCTAAATACCGCCACTGTCCATGGGTATATCTCTTGCTCGTATCCATGGGAAGACCTCGGGCAGATTGTGTTTAAGTCCTCGATCCAATTTTAAACCCATGTAAAAATTCCGTACATAGCCCACACGAGACCAGAGCAACTCAGAATCGGATCGATCTTGTCCGCCAAAATCT
>CXYZ01012157.1:1400928-1622010 GCA_900006705.1 Sonneratia caseolaris
TGCCACTTGAGGATGACAAACGGTTCCCTGAATACCGCCACTGTCCATGGGTATATCTCTTGCTCGTATCCATGGGAAGACCTCGGGCAGATTGTGTTTAAGTCCTCGATCCAATTTTAAACCCATGTAAAAATTCCGTACATAGCCCACACGAGACCAGAGCAACTCAGAATCGGATCGATCTTGTCCGCCAAAATCTATAACTCTCCTGGAAATCCTCAGGATTTAAAAGTGAATTAGCAGGACATGGCACAGTGTCTGAGGAAAATCAGTCCAACGAAAACACTGATTGAGACCAGCGCTGTCGGAGGAAGGACAGAAATTTGCAACGGCTACCTCGGTCAGCAATTGGGCCCCATCACACCGGACACTCGGGCGATTCTCGTCCTAGTGAAAATCATCGATGTTTTCCAAGCTCCCCAACGTTCACATTCCCACTTTCCATAGGGCAAAAGATTCACCCAAAATCTCACTGTTGAATTCTCTATGAAATTGACAAATGCAATATATAGAATTGAAGAAGACCAATATTACTGTCATCAATTGAACCGGCTAATGGGTGTCTGCCTGGTACGTCCGACCAAACATGGTAGTCTCGGTTGAGTAGGCTTCGGCCCGCAGAGACAATGTACACTTACAATTTCTTAGAATGGTTTTTGATGAAATTTATCGGACAAAGTAATTACGGAATTATTTACTCCGATCATAATGGTGAGTTGTTTTCTTAGGTAATCTAACAGGGAGCGGTTACTGCACCGAAACGGTCAAGGAAGAAGGTGGGTTCCGCCACCTGCGGGGAGGAGGAGGAGGAGGTGTTAGCTGAAACCGCACCACACAGGTCTCTCTCTCTAAGAAGGTGAAGGTGGTGAAAGTCGAAGCTGGCAGCTTCTTGCTGTTCTGTTGTCATCTCTCTCCCACGTTCGGCCCCACCATAATCACCCCGCTCCATTATTGTTCCCCTACGGTTTTCATCTCCCTCCCCCGTCTCTCTCTCTCTCTGTCTGTGGCTCTTATTTACTTTTTCTCGAGTCTCCTTCCGCCTATATAAATCATCGGACTGCGCCTAGCAGAGAGAAGAAGAACGCAACCCACCTATTCCTTCTACCTCTCCCGTGCTCTGTTTCTTGGGTGAAGAACAGAGCGTTACACATGGGGCTTTTCAGCTCGTCGTACTTCCTCCTGCTCCTGTCCATCCTTGCCTTTGCAGGTAGCTCGTTTCCGTTTCATCCTCACTAGTTTACGTTTATTCTGTTTTTTATTTTATTTTTTCAATGTGAATGGGTTAAAAGAAGTTTCTTGCAAGAACCTAGTCCGAATCAGAACCCGGCTGATTCCCACGAGCTTGTGTGTGTGTGTGTGTGTGTGTAATAAGAAAAAGCCTCTCCTTTGGTGTGATTCTATTCAAAAGCTGAAAAAGGAACAGACCTTTGAAGTTCGATCTCTGTTCTCGGTAGGCCAGAAATAGAATAGTTCTATCTTGGGAGTTGATTGTTTTGTTCCTGTTTAGTTTTATTATCTATTGATATGATCATCCGCTAAATATAGTTATTTGTTGCTATTCGGCAGAGTCGAAATCGATAGGAGTGAACTATGGCCGCATTGCCGACAACCTCCCGCCGCCGCAGAAGGTGGTTGAACTGCTCGTGCAGCATGGAATCACCCGCGTCAAGCTCTATGACACGGACGCCGCCGTCCTCTCCGCCCTGGCCAACGCCAACATCTCCGTCACCGTCGCCATGCCCAACGAGCTCCTCTCCTCCGCTGCCGCCGACCAGTCCTTCACCGACAACTGGGTAAAGGCCAACATCGCGAAGTACTTCCCCGCCACCAAGATTGAGGCTATCGCGGTCGGGAACGAGGTCTTTGTGGACCCCCACGACACGACGGACTTCCTAGTTCCCGCCATGAACAACGTGCACTCCTCCCTGGTCAAGTTAAAGCTCGACTCGGGCATCTCCATCTCCTCCCCCATCGCACTCAGTGCCTTGCAGAGCTCGTACCCCACCTCCTCCGGCTCTTTCAACTCCAGCCTCACTGGCCCAGTCATCGTGCCAATGCTCGAGTTCCTGCGCAAAACAGGGTCGTACCTAATGGTCAACGCGTACCCATTCTTTGCCTACTCAGCGAACGCCGATAAGATTTCAATAGACTACGCCCTGTTCAAGCAGAACCCGGGCGTGGTGGATTCCGGCAACGGACTGAAGTACAACAGCCTGTTCGAGGCCCAGGTTGATGCAGTCTATGCTGCCTTGTCGGCTCTGAAGTACCAGGACATCAGGATCGTCGTGACGGAGACTGGGTGGCCGTCCAAGGGGGACAACAACGAGGTCGGGGCTGGGCCAGAAAATGCGGCCGCATACAATGGCAATCTTGTCAAGCGGGTCCTGACCGGGAACGGGACGCCACTGAGGCCTAATTACGACCTGGACGTATTCCTGTTCGCGCTGTTCAATGAGGATCAGAAGCCGGGCCCGACCTCGGAGCGGAACTACGGGCTGTTCTACCCGAACGAGCAGAAAGTCTACAACATTCCCCTGACACTGGAAGACCTAAAGAGCAGCCAGTCGGAGCCGGCAACCAACCGGAGCAAGAGCCAGGTGACACCCTCACCGGCAGCAAGTGGAGGGGAGGTGTCAACCAGTGCCGTAGGACAAACGTGGTGCGTGGCCAACGGGAAAGCCGGCAAGGACAAGCTGCAAGCAGCATTGGACTACGCCTGTGGGGAGGGAGGCGCCGATTGCAAGCCGATCCAGGAGGGTGCTACTTGCTACAATCCCGACTCCCTTGAGGCCCACGCCTCGTACGCCTTCAACAGTTATTATCAGAAGCAGGCACGAGCCACCGGGTCTTGCTACTTCGGCGGTGCTGCTTATGTGGTCACACAACCTCCTAGTAAGTATTCTCTTATCTCCTCCATCTTAAACTCTTATCTCATGTGATCCCAAAAGAAAAAACAACTAGACATCTTTGTCACTCGTGTCGAAATCGATTCTCAAATTGCATACCCCGAACTTGTTAACTCGGTTTTCGATGTTAATTGGCTGAAAGTTAACAGCTTTGGCCTTAGGTGACGGGCCCCTGTCATATTCTCTAAGAACAGATGCGTTTCCACACATTCCTTCGAGCATAAACAGTATTATAGGACGGGAATATTCTGAAGCAGTTGTTGGCCTTTGATTACTGATGTAAACTTCCGAACAGACTCTCGTGCTTGGCGGGATTCAATGATGAATTTCAACTTGTGTAATCTATGCAATTGAAAGTTTCAATGGCGTCCTGAGCATCAGGGCGTTAGGTGCTTCTTGCTGACGTCCGTCCTGCTGATAAAAACATTGCTGTTGGTCTTGTCAGCTGAAACTCTTATGTCTGTTTCTTCTAATCTTGCAGAGTACGGGACTTGTGCATTCCCAACAGGCTATTGAGGAAGAAGATCGAATAGATGAACAAGGGGGCCACCTCGGTTTGGGTGAGACTCACTCAGCCACTTTGATCCCTCTGAATTTCAGTGTTTTTTTGTTATTATATATTTAATTTATATTTATATATGATGTGTTGGTACTCCATTGTTTAGAAGAAAGGGTTCATGTGGGGCAATGACTAGCTAGCTATAAGCTATGGTTCCATTGGGTGTATGTAATTAAATCTTATCAAATGTCTGTGCTCACCACCTTCTCCTATCCACCGATCCATATTCGAGTATGATCAGCTCATTAATCGTACAATTTTTCGATCTACAAAATTCGAATATGAAAAGTTCTTGATGTTGTATATTAATTTCATGGGTAAAATTCGAATATGATGGTGTATGTAATGTGAAGGGTATTATAATAACTATATTTATGAGATGATTAGCGCATGGATTAAGGTGGAAAACGACTTGAAGGAGAATGATTGGACCGATGTCGTCGTCAGTTTGTCTCCTTCCTTCCTTGCTGGCTGGCTGGCTACTAATTCTACCTTATCATCCTAGAAAGTCAATCGTCTGGGTAGCAATTTATGAAAAATGTCCAAGCCTCACGGTACCTAATTCCTACCAAAACCATTCATTCACCCCCTGAAATTCCGAGGGGTTCATTCCATGAAATCATCGTGCTTAATGCCGAACAAGAGGAGTGCACAAGTCATTTGGTTACCGGGTTTTTCAATGGCATGCGGGCTCATTGGTTCTTTAACTGGTCAGCCACTTCATCTTCAAACCGTGCTTGTCAAACGCATCTTTTGAAACGCTATAATCGGATGTATCTATTAGGCTGTAGTTTTTAAGCAAATCTGTTTGCAATTCAGCTGTAACACGACAGGAACTGGAGTTTATTATTATCAAACAACTGGTACATGGAATTAAAGAAAACCGAATTGTACCAATGAACTAACTCCATATGTACAGAATTGCAGATCGTTTTGCCGGCACCCATAGGCCTGCAAATATCTCGAGTACTTGTCTGTCATATACTGGTCTTTATAGATTTGTGCTTGGGCCCATTGTTCATGTTTCTGGGCTGTCTCGCAAAATTCTTGTGCACATCAGCACTTTCAGTAATTAACTCTGATGCCACACGGCCTTAAACAGCCGAAAGAAGTTGTTGTTGTCCAGCAGACATGCCCTTCAGCTGTCTCATAACATTTGCTACTTGAGTCCCCGTCAATATTTCAGCATTCTCAGAAGCCCCAACGGCATATTACCTCTGGGGAGCTTATGTGTATGACTTGATCTTAATTACTGCTGTTTGATGCCCACAAATCTGTATGTCAATTATGAGGTGTGATTTCACATACGCGGTGGTTCAGTGCCCATTCTGGTTTCCAGACTGGCTGCTCTCTTACATTGTCTTGCTCAAAGCTCTGTTTTGCCGAACCTGTCGTCTCCATTTGAACTGACCCGTCTTCATTCTCCATGCTGTATGTTGCTGGCTGGCTGATCGATCCTGCAATTGTCCAAACACAATTAACCAAAGGCCGTATTGATAATTACTTTCCGTCGTACCCACCCAACAGGTGCCCATATTTATAGTACACCGTGGACACCGCAACCAATTATATGCTTCCCAGCAGTCAACAATGAGTGCCTTCAGCAATTTGTACGTTTCCAAAGACTATAACTAAAGAAAAAAGGCTCAGTATTAGTACTAATGATCGTCCAAGTCTGCTGAGCTCTCATATTTGCATTTATGTCTTGTCTTTTCAGTGATCTTCACTTGTCACCTGGATCGTTATTCGTTTACTCAGGCCTGGAAAAGGATCTCTTCCCGTCTATAGTCTGCAGGGTGAACATCTTCCATTGTTGGGTCGAGTCTACGCATCTTAAACACAGCTGATTAGCCTTTTCAGTGAAGTAACCAAGATCGTGAACTGTAACAGTACATCGTTCTGAGCGGCTTTCGATCCTCGAGTCCGTTTCTATCACAGTTACATAATTAAAAAGGAGAAAAGGGACAGAGAACAATCACCCTCTTTGGGGCCACCATTGATATAGGAACAGATCACCCGGTTAAGAGTAGAATGCGACTGACTCTACATGTATTCAGCATAGTTTATACGAAAGCCCAAAACAGCTGATGGCAACAAGACTATGCACTAAGAAAACAAGCCATACTAGACCAAAGGTCTCTACAGGATACCATCTATTGAGTAGACTAGCTGATATAGGACGAGAAAACTTCTGAACGGTTGCTAGAGGCATTACATGAACAACAGAGCTACCCGATTGAGGCGATGTGTTTCTTCTCCTGCTGGTCTTAGAAGAACTTGTAGAAGTAAAGCTCCTCGATGCCCGGATTCAAGCCCTTGACTTGCTCATCATCTCTCTTCTGCTCCAAGTCCTCCATGTGCGTATCCATAATAACAACGCTCTCATTGCTGATATGCCCCGCTGATCCTCTGTCCTTCTCTGGTGCATCCGTTAGCTTCAGCCGCTTCGAACTCTCTTCTGGTGCCGACCGGGTCGTCTTGGCAACCGCAGGCGTGTCATGGCCAACGATAACAGCGTTCTCGTAACCAGTACTTTGCTGCCAATCCCTTTTAGCCATCTCCTGAGATGAGATCCGAGAGAGAAGCAAGCAAGAATTCCAGTAAAGCATATGGTACAAGAAACAATCGACGACTTTTAATTTCTTTACATGGTAAATACATTACTGCTGAATGAACAGCTTGCAGAATGTTTGATGTATTCAAACCCCATGTGAGATCTCTGAGATACGCAATAAGACAGGAAGGTGAGGAGAAAAGGTAGCAAGCTGCTCTACTTTCATAATTAGATAATCCACAGGAAGTGAAGTCAGGGAGATGGACAGGATAAGCTCAAAACCTTTTCCTCTAATCTGCAAGTCAACTTCATGAGAGACAGTCCAAAGCATATGCAGAGGTTTAAAATAGCGAATTGGAAGTGACAGACACATAATAATATGATTAAATTTATAGAATAAAATATTTATTATTTTAACTGATTTATTAAATAATATAAAATATTTATCTATTTATAGATTATAATAATAAAAATTAAATATAAAAAATAAATGTACATAATATTTTATAAATATTATATTATATAATTAATATAATTTATTGATACGAATTTATATTACAATACTATTTTTTCTATTGGGAAGAGGTGATAGTGTCCACTAGTTGCCGTAATTATTACTAACTAGAGCGATTTTATTTTCCTCGGCCCATCGACAGCTACCCCTTGAGTTTGATTGCAGAATCATTCTCCTTCTGAGATTTGAGGCTATCAATGGGGAATAGAATCTAATAGAGCTGATACCTTTCTTATCCTCTTTCTCTGGAGAGTGAGATCATTTGCCTTTAGATTTGCATCTTGCGTTTTGATCGACAGGGGAGATAAGGTAAAATGCTCTGCTGTCATTGTGATTATCCGGCAGGCAAATTCTTTTCCTTCTGGACTCGTCGCCATGGCCGGGTCCTGGCTATTCAGTAGATTAACTTGAAAATTCAGATAGCCCATCTTGCTGTCTCGGCCTGGTGTGGACCTGAAGGGTGAAAGGTGCTTTACTTGATGCTGCTCATAGGTGTAAGGGTACTCCTGTTAAGATCCTGAGCTAGACTGACTTGTATGACGAGTGCAATTCCCAGGAAACCGTGCAATGCTCTCCATGCCGCCGACTTATGGCTGTTATTCGGCCATTTGCGCAGGGCCAGCAAGAAAAAACACTATTTTCCTGCTCCAACAGTTGGTAACCTCTCTTGTATTTTTACTAGTCTGTCGAGCAAAGGCCTCTTCTGGGATTAATCACATCATCGGTCACTTTTACCAGGAGGAACACATGATGTAATAACAGCACTGCCGTTGGTATGAAGGCGAGTTTGATCAGTAGAAAAATATGAAATGGACGTAGTTCGCACAGATAAAGATACGCTTGTCGTTGGCGATCGGAAATTGCTTTGAAGAAAAATATTCCGCGGTCAGCAACTGTTTGGTCAGAGAGAACTGCAACATATACAAACAGTAGAGCAGCTCACAGTACCACACAGTGCAGCCCATGATGAATGTAGAGAGGACTGTAGTGGCAATCTTTTCAAGAAAACTGTATCTCCCATCAGGGAAAAGGTGAAAGAGGAGATGGGATTGAGATCTGGTGGAAGTATCCGTTCAGCCCACTGGTCCGGCCACTCCAAGAGTTGTTCTGAACAGTGTAACGGTGTCTTGCTGGTTCATGGCGGTCGCATGGGCTCCAGCCGAGGCTCCTCCTGCGAACACAGAACAAAGCCTAACTCTACGATAAAAGGCAGCTAAATGTTGAGATGGATAGAGGTTTAAGAGATCAGACAGGGTCTTATGCTACTCATGAGGACTCCAGTAGAAGTACACGTACATGCATAGAACTTGCAGATCAGAAAGGGTCTCATGGTATATTCATTCAGAAGGCCTCCAGTGCAGCCTCTAGTTGAGTTATCAGTCAGTCTGGCTCATGGGCAAAAGGGCAGCGAGCATCATCTGCCGACTTTGGTAGATTTGGCCTTGTCCCGGCTTTGTCAGACCAAACCCAGAGATCCCCGAACCATGAGCAAAACCACGACCCAATGACTGGCAGACCTTGTCTCCTCGACCTATGCCCATGGCGTATGAACAAAATCTTAACTTAGGGATTGGAGTAGGGGCCGCGCGAACGCAGGCCCCCGCTGCCACAAATTATGACGTAGGCTCGATCACTTGGACCGACCTTAGGCTGGCACCCCTTCGGAAGTGCAATGAAGGTCACCAGCCTAGCCCATGGGCCTTCTTGATCGCCCATAGAGCCCGTCCAGGTAAGTACTTTGCAACAGCGGCTGGACTCCCGTTCTATAGTCCCATTCTCCCCATCTCCTTCGCTCTGTTCCTCGGTATGGGACTGGTTTCTCTTGTCAATCCTCCCTTCATCCCCCTGAGGAAGAAAAATCGATAAGCATTTACAGTTGCAGGAGATCACTGACTGCGTACACCCTCTCAACTCCTGACGACAACTTTTCAGTTGGATGCAAACTTTGCTGCAATCGCAAATCCACCGTTGCCTGACGACTGCGAGTGGAAGCAGTATCCTAATCATGATTAAGGAAGTTAAGATATCATCATCAGCACATGTAGATTAAGGTCAAAGGGAGAGATAACTCTGACACGTGTATCGTTAATCGATTAAGCCTTAGGACTTATCTCCAGCTTGGTCCACATCGGCAGCAAAGATTTACCTTCCAACTATTCCATCTGACATAATACGATAATACGATAGGCAGTAGACAGTTGACGCACAGTTCATCGTCCGCTCTGAGACTGACCCGAATGGTTTTTCTTCGAGGTGGGATTCGGTACATCACGAAAAACTGAACAAGAGCGAGAAAGCGAGTCGTGCTTGGAAGGATGCTCTCTCCGAGTTATACCAGCGGATCAGGCTGAAGATCCCTTCAATATTGCGAGTCCCTTTCTCACTGAAAGGAAGGAGGAATTAAGAAAGAACAGCTTGTTGGATCAGAAAGCTCGCCGATTGGTCGGTTGAGCAAGTTGGACTCTTCTTGCCCTAACAACATGTCAATTTTCAATTTTTGTTCTTTTCCCCAATCTTCCCGGGTGGAGTAATTCTTTGATCTTTCCTATTCCACTTTTTTTATTAATATGGAGAACAGAGAAGAGACAGAGACGTACACACACAGAGGAGGAGGGAGGGATAACGCCATGAAAGTAGCCTCGAAGCTCCGAGCTTTCTGGAGCCACCCGGTCGGCCCCAAAACCAGTTCGTACCGGAATCCCTCGTTCTTCTTTTATTCCTCCCCACCCCATTTTCGAGGATAGAGTTCTGAAAAGAACAGTTTTTTTTTTTTTTTTTTTATTGATGGCGATGAAATGAAAATCATGCTTGCGAGATCAGTCTTGCCCACCCCCACCACCCCCATGAAGTGGGATCGGCCCACGATCATATCGTTCCTTCTTATCAGCCCATGGCTCGAGTCAGGACGATATTGGATCTCATGTATCCCCGTTTCCGATACCCGGCCATTAACTATGAACTTTGGATGGGATAACTTACCTTAGAAACTAAAATGAAACTGTTCTATCCACTTGCACTGAGACAAGCCGTGATCCTTGAAAATAGCATCCTCGGATTACATAAGACCGAGCCTCTGTGACGATCCAAACGGAAATGTCGATCCAACATAAACAATTCCGGGATTTGAACCGAGTCTGTGTTTTGTTTTATGGGCATAATGTTTCTTTGATTTATTTCTGAGATTGGGAGCTTCATCTGGGCAGTTCATTTCTGGGCTCCAACATTCAAATGGGGGATCAGCATAGCGAATGCATCCGACTTCACAAAACCACCTGAGAACATCTCCTATCCTCAGCAGTGTGGTGTGTTCCCCTCTTCTTCACACTCTTCCTGGCTTTTTGATTCAGCTTGTTCCAAGATTCTCACTCGGAAAAAAAAGAAGGAAAAACAGGAAAAGAGTAACCAATATGTCGTCGTTTTCGTGCAGTCGTTGCCGTGAGTGGACTCATCTGGTCGCGCTACTGCATGGTCATAAAGCCGGTAAGATCATCTGCGTACCGAGTTCCCAGAAATCTGACGAACCTTTTCGGTTCTTGATCAGGCTTCCTGTTGCAGTCATACTCTCGTTCTGGGTTTAGGATATACCATGTTCGTTCTCTGATATGGATCTCTCTGTTGATGTTCAACAAAACTGCAGAGGAATTTGAATCTGCTCGGTGTAAATATGGTGATGGCGGCGACAGGGCTGTATCAACTCGCTCGGAAAATTCGGTGAGCGTAGCTTTTGAAGCTCATGACGATGATTCATCAAACACGATCGTATTAAAGAGTCCACCCGGGGATTGTGATGGAAGGCATTGTTAAGCGCTTCTGTACCGTCTCCGAGTCGGGATTCTCTCAGTCATTTTACTCGGGCGTTCATCCAACAACAGTAACGCTCATAAACCGAGCCTATACGGCAGCTTCGAGTCTGTTATTTGTTCTTAACCTCGTTCCCTTTTGATCAGGCACGATCACTTGTCCGAGAAGAAGACTGTCGATGCTGCTCGGGGATGACAAAGCGTGTCGAAGTGCATTGTTTGCTCGATCTGTGCCGTCCCTATGCTGTTAAACAAGTTGGACTCTGTGGAACTCTGTAAGGATGCTATTGTTTCGAATGGCTCAATAAAGTTTAGCTTGATATGGACTTTAACTTCAGTCCTCCTATGAATTGATCGGTTTGAATTTGGATTACAATACTCTGAATCGAAGAAAAATGAGTTGGAAAAAAAGAGTCAACCTGAAACCACACGAAGGGTTCCATTTGAAAATATATTAACTTTGGGGGAAAGAAGTGGAGAAAAGAAACAATCGGGGCGTAACTGTGATTTTACTTTGACCTCTATCCAGCCATGTCGAAACGCACCGTATCGGCCCCCCACCGTCTGCCTCGCAATATCTCTGTTTTATCATCTTCGTCGCCCACAGTCCAGCGGAGCCCAAAGCAAGCAGCCTTCTCTATATACTACAGCAACAGCATCTCCGAGGAGCTTTTCAAGAGGTCATCAATGGAGCTGTGTATCAGTTCCGCGACTCCACATCGCGTTTCCTTCCCCTCCCTCGCGAGATGCCCTCTCTCCCTCCCGAGTTGCTCCTCTGTTCGAGTTAAGGGAACTGTTCTCAACTTTTCGCACAAGCTCTCATTTCTTTCGGGGAAAAGTTGTCCTCTCGAGCCGCTGGTGTCTTCTTCTAGTACTCGCCGTTTCGCTGCTTCTGTCGCCGTCGGCGCCGAGAGTGACCGGCTTCCTGCCGATATTCAAGTCACAGAGGCCGAAGAACCCAACTGTAGAGTGAGTTTTCTTGTTCGACGGTATACACTGCTGAATTGTCGCAGTTTGGTTGATCTCTGGTGCATAATTCATCGCTCAAAATCCTTTTTTTGCGTAGTTTCTTATGTTTCCTTATGTATTCGTCAGATTAGATTGAGTGTAGAGGTACCGCCTGCTGTATGCGAGGATTGTTACAGAAGGGTTATCAAGGAATTCATGAAGCAAGCTAAGGTGATCTTCCATTAGAATGTAATCTGTTCCCAGATTTTTACTTTCCAATATCGTTTGTTATGTGGCGGATACGCAACATTTTCTGCTGAACTCTAATTAATAGTTTGCTTGAAGAAGTGCTTATCAGTTTTTGTGAGTTTCATGTCGAATTGGATGACATATTGTGCAAATTTATTCATGCAAACTTGCTTGGCCCATGTTTTCTCTCTTTTGGGTTCCCTTCATAATTTAGGTATGGATTAGTTCAGTGCATTAGTGTTTTAGTTTTATTCTGGCACCCAGGTCCCGGGATTTCGTCCTGGAAAGAATGTCCCTGAGAGTATTCTTCTCAGTTATGTTGGAAAGCAAAACGTACAGAAGGCAACAGTTGAATCCATATTAAAGAGGACTCTTCCACACGCAATGTCTTCAGTAGGTTAAACCGATTTCCCCCCATCTTTGTTGTTGATGATTTAGCAGATTGACATGTCCGACCAAGTGTCCACTTTTTTGGAATGAAATATCTCTGTCCCACAGGTGTCCGGGAGGGCTTTGAAGGATTCAGTTCGCATTATAACCAAATACTCTGAAATGGAACAAGCCTATTCATCTAGCAGCTCCCTCAGGTTTTCATCATGCTGTTTCTTTTATCATCACACCTTGTCAGAATGAGGAGAAAACTGTATGAGAAAATTCGTATAATTTCTGGCAGTTTATATGGACATGTATATTAATTAATAGGCTAATGTCTGTTCTAGATACGATGTTATTGTGGACGTGGCTCCTGAGGTTAAATGGGTTCCTGGAGATGGGTACAAGAACTTGAAAATTGTGGTCGAAATTGACCGTGAGATTGTTGCACAGAAGGCCTGTGAGGAAGAGTTAAAGCGTAGGTACAAGTCACTTGGTGCATTGAAAATTGTCACTGACCGAGGGCTACAGGTAAGTGATATTTAGACCACAACAGCATCGTAATTTTGCACTTCTCTTCTTTCTATTAAAATATCTTCTTGCTCAAATGCAATCTTATGTCTGTTGCTGTTTATTTACCTTGCATGCTTATGTTTTTCCTTTGGTAAAGAAAGCAACTATTTAGTTCTTTGCAAATGTGTATTCTAATGTCACTTTATTTTCTCATCTCGTCATTCAAATTGTTTTCCCTTGCACAGTTTTTCAACGTTTATATATATTTTTATATTCATATTTGTTATCTATTTAAATCATAAAGGGATATTAGATGCTACAATAAGCAAGAGCAAGATTGTACTGGGGACAAATGGTGCAGGCAGATGCCCTCTCTCAGTTTCTGCAATACGTGGAAATTTAACATGTGTCTAAGACGGGTTTTCTCCTAGTGTGATGGATGAAAAACGGATTTATTTCTCTTATTTGGTTAAAATTGAAATGCATCATTTATGACTCTATGTTCTTCACAACTTAAGATTTAGGGTCATATGCTGGATCATGAAATCTTGCAGATTGGTGATGTTGCTGTCTTGGATATTTCAGCAACGACAATTGATCAAAATAAATCTAATGTCCAAAGAATTCCTTCAGCTGAGAGCAAAGGTTTGCCCAATCTCTTTATGGAAATATGTGAGAGAAGCATGTAAACTTGAAAGAATGACAATTTAAGGAGGTGCTAGCTGAATTGCAAAATGATCATTTTTCTTCTAATTCCATGCCATCTGCAGGATATCATTTTGATACTGAAGATGATGACCGGGTGCTTCCTGGTTTCCTCAATTCAATAATAGGAATACAACAGGGCGAGACAAAGGCCTTCCCACTTGCCTTCCCAGACTCATGGAGGCAAGAAAATCTCCGTGGTGTCAATGCTCTATTTACTGTGAGTAAACAAGTTTTTTTTTTATTCCACCATAATTGAAAAATCTTGGAAGAAGTTGCTACAGCAGAGGTTCATTGCCGAGGGACTTGAAAATGCATTTTGGCGGGCACATTTAGAATTGGTTTCAAAGAGTATTTTATCAATTTATTACATGCATAGTATTTACAGTTTTAGTTTCAGAAATATCATATAGCTTCAAATTGAAATGAATGGAAACAGGGGTTCGATGTTACCATGACATTTTTCTACATGCTGACCTTCTAAAATAATTCTGTGAACTCTTGGGATTCAGTTTTCTCTATTTTAACAAGCAAGGCCCAAATGTTTTGATTGTGTGCTGCGTGAAAAACTGAAATAGCATTATTCACCACAACCAAATAAGATAATTTTCATGTGAAAATATGCATTACCCTCCATTTGTATGCTGTTGCATAACTTCTTCTTTGCATAAAGCATCTCCAAGAACTTAACATTTAAGGCAATCTCAACTTGTAGGTCGAGTGCAAGGAGCTATTCTACAGACAATTACCTGAATTAGATGATTCCCTTGCTGATAAGCTCCTTCCTGGATGCAGCAGTCTGAAGGAGGTACCAATTCAGTCTCAACATTTAGCTTTCCCTTGGGAAATTGATCTTATAACCTTGAAACTAGTCTCTGAAACAGATTGTTTTCACTGAACCTTCAGGTAGAAGAGTCTCTCTTGGCTAAATGCCGAGAAATAGAGGAGACTGCTAGAGAACAAGCGACTGACAATGCAATACTTGACCAGCTCCACAAGGTTCTTTTAACAATTTAACCATTTCTTCCGATGAACAATTCCGTGGTTCAAGTGTTCCTAATTAATAAATAAGAGAACCTCATTCACGAGTGAAGCCCTTGAATAAGTAAATGGAAGGCAGGAAGGATATCAAACAAAGAAGGCAAAAGTACTATTATCAGAATTTTTTTAATGAATGTGTTATCAGTTTTATAATTCTGCTGATTTCCTTCTAATTTTAGATGGTAGAGATTGATATACCGCAATCTTTGTTTGAGGAACAAGGCCGACAGCTCTACGGAGCCCAGCTTCTACAGATGCAGGTAAGTCTCTGTAAGCTTTCTGTTTCAGAAACATACGACCCAGTGGGAATCTCATGTCTTTGTGGCTTATCTTGGAACAGGCGACCATGAAGTTAAATGAACAGCAGTTGGCGTCTCTTTCTAGCCCTGAAGCTGTGAATGAATACTTGGAAAACCAGAAGGAGAACATAATTAGTGTTATTAAACAGAACATGGCAGTGGGAGATATATTTAAACGTGAAAATCTTCAGGTACATGCTCACTTTTAGAAGAAAGTATGCTGGTATTATTCCAGGACTGGATAAAATTCAGCGCAAGCTCCATGAAAGGAACAGGATCTTCTCTGTGCATCCATGGGTTTCTGTCCTTGAGCTGTCCCATATCTCCTTTCTGATAATTGGAGATTGATGATGCTCAACTTCCTATTTAACTGTTTGCAGTTCTCCACTGATGAGCTTGTCAAGGAGGTTGAAAATTCCATCCAGGAGTTCAAACGGCACAAGCAAGAATACGATGAGGGTCGTATCAGGGAACAGGTCTGTATGGCTTAACCCGATTTCGGTAAAATCTCTCATCGTGACTTTGTTTTTGAACCTCTATTCGTAAATCCGAAGCATCTATGGCCACCTGGGTTTGACATATCCGTTTGTGGAATGTGAATGTAATGGTGGTCACTCAGTTCATGATGTGATCATCGGACCTATGCTGGACGTGAAATAGGTCGAGGCATCGTATAGTAGGCGGTCTTCTGTTCAAGGCGGCTTTAAGCTGAACTTATTGGCTTCACTTCACTTCACTTAATGCCAGTCCATTCCAAAATGATCCCAAACAGGAACCAATAGATCAGCAAGTCTAGACCATATCATTTGCCTTACTGTTAGTGTCCGTACTGCAAACCGATGCCCCTCCATTGAAAATGTGCAGGTTCAAGAGGTACTGGAAGGAGCCAAGGTGCTGGAGTGGCTGAGGGATCGTGCGGAGATCCAATATGTAACCCGATGAAGCGAGGGAATCGGTGTAGCCGGACGGAGTTTTGTTTCCTACTAATAACATCCGATCTCTTCTGTACAAATTTGACATTCTAGCACAATTGAGGACCGTAAATTGTTTGTGAACCCGAGAAGAGGCTATTGACTGGCACACGGCTCGGTCCCAATCCGGCGTTCAACGGCGGGTCTAGTAGGTAGCCAAACTCTCGGCCTTTTATACTTCGATCTAAGGCTGTCTGAATTGCAAAGAGATCGGAGACTTCATCTGGAGGGATAGCGTATGAACAATTTTGACCAATTCGATAACATTTTCTATTTGGGTAATTTATATTATATGGTAAGAGTTCAGGATAGCATGATGATTTAGATCACTAAAACGTTGGAATATCGGATTATATGACGGTTTTACCGTATTTGCCGAATTTGTAAGTAATTTAATAAATTTGGAGGATATAATAATTTGATATTTGACCTATAAACAAAAAAAATTGCTATGTTAAGGATTCCTTATTTTGAATAAAAAATCGTCCTTGGAGCCCAAAAAAAAGGGGAAATGGAAAAAGGAAAAAAAAGAAGAAGAATTAGAGGCATAGTTTTAAAAATTGGACCGGATCGGTCGGTTTGATCGGTTCGATTAGGAACCAGTCACCTACCCGGTCCGATTCTCACAAAAAAAATTCAATTATAATTTAAATGAGGTCAAATCTAATTGAACAAGCTGATTCTCACTCGAATTAATAAATTCAATTGAACCGATGAAAAAATCGATCAACTTAAAAATAAAAATAAAAATAAAAACATATTATAATATACTTATTTTATTTTACTAGACTTATATTTATATTTTATATTGAATTTGGAACTAAAATTATAACTATATTNAATTTTAGTTATAAATCATAATTGAATTATAATGTTATATTTGAAATATTATATTATTAATATTATTTACTAAACATACGATTTAATCTATTGAACCTCCGGTCCAATCTATGAATTTATACCTTGATCGATCCCGGTCCGGTTCGATCTGGTTTTAAAAATTATGATTAGGGACCACCCACGCACGCAGCTCACAGCACAGGAGCTGACAGCTGTGGGCAGAGAGAGAGAGAGAGAGAGAGAGAGATTGGGCTCGTTCAGAGGGAGAGAGAGAGAGAGAGAGCACTGTAGAGGGAGGTCTATGGCTGATCGTGAGTGAGGGGGAAAAGGTGGAGGGAGGGAGATGTCGGACCTGGACCGGCAAATAGAGCAGCTGAAGAGGTGCGAGCCTCTCAAGGAGTCGGAGGTGAAGGCCCTCTGCCTCAAAGCCATGGAAATCCTCGTCGAGGAGAGCAACGTCCAACGCGTCGATGCCCCCGTCACTGTGTGTACCCCTTTTCCCTCTCTCTCTCTCTCTCTCTCTCTCTCTTGCTCGAACTCAATGCTATTTAATCTTTGCCTTTTCGTGCTCCTTATGTTTCTTCCTCCATTTCTGCCGGTAGGGCAGTGGAAAAGATGGCTGCTCGCTTCATTTAGTTGTTTCTCGCTTGAGGTTTCAGTCTGTTGAGTATGGCTTGGTTGTCCGGTGCTTTCTCGGCCTTCATCTTCATTTTGTCTGATATTTTGGCCTAATCCTGCGTTCTCATACGGACAGAAGTGGCAGTTTGTACTTCTGCGTCTGAAGAGAACTCTATCGGCTGGCAACTCAGTTTTACATTCCATCACTTTGGCGGGTGCTGATTTATTTGCTCTGCGAGACCTTCTCTAGTGTTCACCTGCTGCGCATTGTGGACTTGAACGATCTTTAGGTTCTTGAATCTTAATTCTTGCATTCTTTGCACAGATATGCGGGGACATTCACGGACAGTTCTATGATATGAAAGAACTCTTCAAAGTAGGAGGCGATTGCCCAAAGACCAACTACTTATTTTTAGGGGATTTCGTTGACAGGGGATTTTATTCTGTCGAGACATTCCTCCTCCTACTCGCTCTGAAGGTGAATAGATGATATCTCTTCTCCCCCAAAGCTGTATTTTTAATTAATTTATTTATTATCCATTGTGTTAGATTAGATCCCTTCCTTTGCAAGATGTTTTAGCTTGGACAGAGATTCAGTGCTTTGCATAATGGAACTCTACCAATCTACTTACACTGGAAAGAGATGTAGATTTTTGTTGGTAATTTTTCAGTCGTTGAGGTTTGAATGTTTAAGAAACACAGTATTGTAACCAGATACTTTGGACATCTGAAGAGACTAGATAGTATTTTGCCCGAATCAATGGGAATAAAAATAAAGCCCTTCTTCATGGATATCTATTCATGATGTAGTAATTCTTTTATGTACTTTCTGTACATGGCACAGGATGATTGTTTGGCATTTATCCTATGAGGAAGCGAGAAATTCATGTGATTTGAGACCTATTGATAGTACCTAGTCTTGCAAGGAGCTTCTTGAAGTTATGAGCTTGGCACAGACATATGGGATGATACTTTCTTAGTCCTTATTTATGCAACATGCAGTGCTGTTTCAGCCTATTTCATGTGTCATCTAAATGCTTTCAGCTAAAATAGTATCTCTGTGTATTCACATAGATTGCTGGATTGACTGCAAATGGTGTTACCTTTCAGGGAAAGAACCCAAGTATCATAGACATATAGTCACTTTGGCTCCAAAAACAATATTAGGAAGGATCATTGTATGTGTTTCCCCATTGCGCATGTACTTCCAGACGTCCTTGTCTCTCTGAAAACTTACTAAGAAAGATTGTTTGTTTTTCTAAGAGCAGGGTGGATAAAGTCCTTATTCAGCTGCCTGATTTGTGTGTTCCAATCATTCTAATGAGTGCTTGTGCCTCCTATTGAGTGCCCAAACCAATTATATGTGGTTCCTGAAAAGCTTTAGATATGAAAATTTTTAATTAAATAATACTTTTCTGATATCCTAATGAACATCATGCAACATGAAGGCCAACAATTGTGGAGGTTCAGCAAGGAAAAGCCACTGATATTGATGTTCGGCCACATTCTATTTTGACAATATCTTGGGCTAAAAGTGAATCCTTGAAACTCTCATTTTGTTGCTGTAGTGATACCTGTGAACTTGAGGAGATTTTGTATGATTATTTATATGCTTGATGAATCATGGCCTTTTATGGACTGTATAGAGTGTTTTGGTCAAAAGTCTACTCAACTTTGTTTTCACTTTCTCTAGGAGATGCTAAGGGATTATTTTATTGGTTTTAATTTTACATGCATAATCTGGAATATATATTTTTTTCCTTCACTGCTTTTAAATCCAACAAAATTTGTCTTTTGACTGTGTTTATCTATATTTAGGTCCGATACCCAGATCGAATAACACTCATTAGAGGAAACCATGAAAGCCGACAGATTACACAGGTGACCTTGTGTTCTATGTTGTTTGTTTCACCATTAGGTGTGTATATATTTAATATTTTTGTTGCTCATATCTTATGTCATGTATATTTTTACATGATTTTTACCTTGTCTAGGTATATGGGTTCTATGATGAGTGCCTCAGAAAATATGGCTCTGCAAATGTTTGGAGATATTGCACTGATATATTTGACTATCTGAGGTTTGTTGTTCACTATGCTTTGCTAGATAAGGCATTTGGTAATTTTTGTTTCTCTTTCTTTTTGAGCATTCAATGCTGTGTACAGAAGGTGTCAAAATTATACAAAGAATGAGCTTAACATAAAGCACTCATAATTAACTAACAACGAGAAACTCCTATACACTTGGCTATACCAAAAAATACATCCCATCTCCACCTTTCCATAAACTTAAGATGTCGTGATTGCGCTGCAACATTGTAAATAAAATATATGACAATCTTTATGTGTTGTTTTTGTGAGCATACCTTTGCACTGCCTGTAAACTGATGCTAAAAGTTAATTAATGTTAAGCTAGAGTGCAGTTTTACTTACAGAATTCAATGTAATGTTTGATGACAGTTTATCTGCACTCATTGAGAACAAGGTTTTCAGTGTCCATGGTGGTCTCTCTCCTGCCATATTGACACTAGACCAGGTAAGAGAATTCATCTCACGTTCATGACTTTGTATCCAGATCTTCTGGCTGAGCTTACTAGTATATTCCTGCAATTGTTATCTGTTTACTCGTTAGTGGCCATTGCCCCTTTTGGGAGAGTTGGTAGAATAAGTTAGGTCAAGCGAAGAAAATTTGAATAAATGGCAGTTAATTAAATTCTCAGAAGCTTAAAATAGGACTTGATAGTTTGTTAGATTTTCTGGGTTTAGGGCCATTATATGGTGTTTAATCTTCAAGGATGACTACAAGGGGAAAATAAATGAAACAGATGATTCACATATAACCTTGGCGACCTCCTGTGTTTATGTTTACAATTTCTAAACTTCGTGGTAATTTGTGTTGTTCAGATACGGACGATTGATCGGAAGCAAGAAGTACCTCATGATGGTGCCATGTGTGACCTTTTATGGTCCGATCCCGAAGAAACAGTTGATGGATGGGGTGGGAGTCCACGAGGTGCCGGTTACCTATTTGGTGGCAGTGTCGTCACGTCTTTTAACCACTCAAACAACACTGACTATATATGCAGAGCGCATCAACTCGTGATGGAAGGATATAAGTGGATGTTCAACAACCAAATAGTTACAGTCTGGTCTGCCCCAAACTACTGTTACAGGTAATTCATCACTGGCCTACCGGCAATGACACTCAGGCCATGTAATTCTGCTTTATTTTGGAATCTCACATCTCGTTGCATGCGGTGCAGGTGCGGTAATGTTGCTGCAATTCTTGAGCTTGACGAGAACTTGAACAAGCAGTTTCGGGTGTTTGATGCTGCACCACAGGTTCATTATGTTTATCCCCCGTTTGGACTGTCCGGCCAAGAACCTTTAAAATATGTTAAATATTTGGGAACATTTGGAATTAAATCTTCCATTCGTATTTCGAAGTCTCCCCTCTGTCGGTAAACATTTTGTTCTGATGGTGCAGGAATTGAGAGGGGCCCCGGCCAAAAAACCCGCCCCGGATTACTTCTTGTGATTCTTCACAGCTCTTGATTTGTTTTACCATTTGGGAAACTGAAAATTTCACGGATCAAGAAGATGACACAGTTGTATCATGGAGCTGGTGTCTTGACCGCCTTCCTTTATGCTCACCCCGTCCTTGAAGGGCTTGGTTCTATTCAGTTCGTGATTGGTTTGGATCACTGCTATCGTCGAGATTGCCTTGCATTCTCTCTTTGATCTCCCCCTCCCTTTCCATTTTTTGCTTTGTCCACCCATCCATGGTGCTTTCATTATTCAGCTGTATGTATCAGTAGTTCATATCTTATCCGCTGGGAGGCTGATGATTCAATTGAACAACTCTTTGACATTTTTGTTTGATGAAGAGATGGATGTGGAATAATAAAATTTAAAAAGAAAACAGAAAAAGAAAGTTACTTATCACAATTGAAGAGGTGTTTTCACTCCCCCTTGAATTATTCTCTCCTGTGGACGTCACGATCATTGTCTCTTGACCGAGCCAAGTCCCTACTCGGGTTGTGGCTCGGCCCTGGCCATGAGTTGCTCACCATAACGCTAGCAGCCTCTTGATATCTATCGTTACCATTGTTAAATCAGCGATTTTTGTCGATTCTTTCCCTCTGTTAATGTCAGTGTTCTTCAATTACCAGAAGTAATTTTGTTGCGAAACTGAAACTTGAATTTGCTCTCATCGGGATACCACTACTGAGTCCTCTGGATGATCGCATCTCTCCTTCAACAAAATCCTCACGGTGAAAAGGCCGACGGGGAGTGCCACGGCACGGTCAATTTCATGGAACAGAGAGGTTTCCGCTCATCTCCGGATCTCTAACGCGTTTCTCCATAGAGATTTTGACACGACCAACTGATGCAGATATGCGTATTTGAGCTCTTTACGGATCATATTTCCAAACGTCGTCCCAAATTATACAGACTGCAGCAAATTTCGAGAACGCCAGTTATCCTGTTTCACGATAAGATGCAAGGCAGAGGGTGCATTGCCTCGTACCACAAAGCACAAGGAGAACGACCCGGAACTTCAAAGAGTTCGAAGCATATACTCATTCGTTGAGCCAACCCGACGAATTTGTCTGGGAGAACGGGCTGTACGGGCCCGACGCGAACCCCCGCAGATTTCCCCGATATCCTGCTGGCGGTGCTCTTGGGTCATAGGTCCCAGGCCTGCGTGGCCCCAAAGGATAAGGTGCTAAGCAGCCACCCATCCTCGAGGGATTCAGCTCATCCAGACGGGGAGCATACCTCTGCATCGTTGAAGTGTTCGTCTGACAGGATGGTTCAGCCAGGGGAGGAGCCATATGCCCATAGGTGGATGAAGCAGGCCGTGCCTGGGGGTAAGGTAGGTCGTTGAATGCAGGAAAATTGCCTCTTACAGGAGGGCCGGGATCTTGCCGTCCATAGAGGCGAACCTGTGTTCTAATGTCAAGGTCTCTCCAGTACCTCTCATCTGCTTCGGCGATGGAGGAAGATCCATAATCATCAGCTCGATCTCTCATATGCAGCCTGGGAGGATCATCCAAGTAGGGAGCCCTGAACACAGCAGACATCAGGAACACATTTAGTGGAGAGATTTTGTGGTTAACTTTTTTCTTCAATAAGCAAATTCAGGATTTGTTTCGTCATTTTTTTTTTCTCGGCTGGTTCTCCTCCATTTCAACCATTCTGTTTATTTTACATTACAAGTTACACGTTACCTGTACCGAGGATGGGGGCTCAAGCTGTTCGGAAGCCGCTCCCTTGAGTAGTAACCATCATCGCTGAGCCCATAAGTCCTCCCAATGTCCTCCATTATGCCGTCCAATCCAGAGGCGTAATCTATCTCAAGCTCAGAATTCAAAATCTCATTCTGCGGCTGATACTTACTAACCCCAACATCAGCATCAAGAGACATAGCCAATGATTTTCTAGAATGAGCATTGGATGGTGATCCTATGTTTGTCTCTCTTCGGGAAGGCCTAGACATTTCCTTGTGCATTTTACCACGTTGCCTCTTCCTAGAACCATTAGTGGACTGATTCTCCTGATTCTTGGGGCTTTCTTTCCTGCTATTGCTATGCGAAAAGCTTCCTTTCCGGCCCTCAGAGACAATCGAATTCTCTTTGGTCTCTTCCACGCGATCATTTTGCATGGGGATATCATTATCAGATACGGAAGACACACCACCCTGCTTACACCTATCTGTCCCGGAAGACTCAATAAACTTATTTTCATTGCCCTTTTCTTCTAGATGACCCTGCTTTCGAGCTGTGGCCCTGTGTTTCGAAGTCCACGCAGGACGGCTCCAGAGATAGAGGACTGGAGGGTTCAAGTTCCACTGATCCATTTGTTTGTCATTCTCATCAACAGACCCAGGCAAGTAAAATGACTGATGCCATCCAAATAAACTTCACTCGGATTAGATATTCCTACTAGAAGGAAAAATACATATCTGAAAGCAAGAGTACAAAGAAGTAGGACTTGTACCTTTCCTGATAACACATGGTCATCCTCCCACACCAGATCATATGCACATTTTTTCTTATCTAACCTGCATTGCACTAATACGTAATTCCCAATGCAAGAGGAGAAAGTGATGACAGGAAGGAAGCAAGAGAATAGCTCACCTTTGCGATTCTTGGGGAACAATGAGGATGAAGAGTTTTGGTCTAAATTCAAGAGCTTTATCAATGAACTTGTTTGCCAAAGCCGCATTGACACCAAAAGGAGGATTTAGACCCATGATCTGATACAAAAGAATCACAAACACCAAAGTTGCTTGAACAAACGTGTGCAAAGATCCCCTTCCAAAGGAAAGGAAAACCAAACATTCTTAGTACCAGTTTATTCCCATGAGGCAGCTCCTTTGGGCTGACAGACATCCAATCCCTTCTCTCAAAATTGAAAGGGTTCTGCCATGAAATTGCAGAGACACAGATTAGCACTAAAAATACAATTACCGCTCACAGGGTAACTAGACCTTCACAAGAACATCATAACTCCAAACCAGGAATTTGGTGCAGCAACATGGACATTTCTTGCAGATTTCTGTGTGGGAAAGACACTTTGGAATAGATCTGTGCACAATAAATTAACCAAGAAAACTAACCTTAGCTGGAAATAAATCATAATTCTTGTATGAGCACCTCTTCCCAGTTTCTTCAAGTTTTTTTGCCATAAGCAAGCTAAAATCATTAGCACCACAGCAGAAATCAACAACCTGTTCATATAAAAAGTCGAGGCAGTTACTTTGGAGATTTTCAAACAAATATAGGTGCCTTAGGAAGAAAAAATTGTGATTTCATCGGGTCATAATTAAAGAAATAGTGCAGAAACTAGCAAGTCTCAAACATAAATGCTACATTAATTAACACAGAACCAACATGAAATATCAGTTTGTAATGTCATAAAACTTCAATAGGCATGTGCAAGAACAACTAATCTTTTAGTCGAAAATATGCTTAAAAGAGGCTTTAAAAAACACTGGAATACTTTTAAGGTACAAACCATCGCAATCAGTTTGCATTTTCCTCTTTATCTCACTGTGAGCCAATTTTATGATCAGTTAGGCCCCAAAAGAATGCACACATATTCCCATTTCCAGATTAGAGAATGATCAATGCATATGAATTGCACTATTGCTTGTTCAACAAATTTGCTCAACATCTCCTTCAATCAGTCACCTCTTTATATGTTTGAAGTAGAAGAATCATACCTTTAACAAGATGTCCATTAAAAAAATTGATTAAAATCATTTAAACTTCAAAATAAACTCATTAGCAGAATGTAAGACAAACGTCTAAATCAAAGAACCATTCGATTGCTTGTCATGATACAATAACAGGCACACTTTGGAAACAAAGCAGCAGGCAGAAGACCTTTAAACTAAGAGTTAAACTCTTACCATGTCACCATTTTGGACATACCAATGTAACTTGTCAACAATCTGTGCACATCAATAAATTGTATCAGACATATAGCAACTGTGTCGATACTGATAACCTGTGTATGTTGAAGAAGCTGAAACATTCCAAGCTATGTGGAGAGACAAGCTGCTATAAGGTGAATTTAATCTCAGACAGCTGTACTACTGATCTTTCTGCCAACTATTGTATTTCTTTTTCTTTCCTCACTCGAGATTAAATAATCTTCAGAATAAGAATAGAATCATTGCATTGGCATAGCCCCATAGAGTCTCTCAAACAGTATTTTTAAATGATCAATAGGAAGAAAATTATGAACATTCATGTTCATCAGAAAAAAATGAAAATTATGGACGCATTCCCCATAAAAACATATAAATCTAAAATCCAAAAGAAAAAAGGCTATAAAGCAATACATGGAACAAACCCACAAAGGCCTCCCGAGCCTCCAATGACATGCCAGCTATGGAGGGAGCTCTCCACTTTGAATCTAGACTAAGATCTAATAACGTTGACCTAAAGTAATACAATAGTTCTACTGCTTAAAAAATAATCCTATTTGAAGGTGCAAACCTCTTGAAGCTTATCCGCTTTTGTGAAGTGACGGCCAAATGATGTGTAGCGCATTCCAAAAATAAACGGTGAAAGATACACTTTGAGCTTGTCCTGGAGCAACACCAAACAGCACAAGCTAGTTATAACTACAACCAGGAAATGATTTTTCAACTAGAGAGAGTGAGCAAGGATATATAGAAAAATATAGCGCCCTACAACAGTTCATTCAAGAATATGTTATTATAGAAAACGCAAACTCAGATGCTGCTAAACTTACATAGCTAACCATAGTTAAGGATTCACCTAAAACTATAACCAGTAATATCTTCAAGGATTTATCCAAAAGTAATATCTTTGAGGCATTTTTCCAAAAAGACAGTCCCTATCAAGTGTATTCCAGACATAAATGCCTGCAATATCGTGCATAAGTGTACATACGTATCTTAAAGGAAAGCAAAGACACGTGAAACAAACAATTAGCAAGGTATGGAAATATCCTAAGCCAATAGAAATTTTCCCATAATAAAGTAAGAAGAATATTGAACCTTCCACTTGAATAGCTGGCTCAAAACATCTGGATCACAAACAGCTTGTGCATCTTCAAGGCTTCCTCCTTCCTCTATCTTCTGCAAAGCTGTCCGCACAGCCTGCACATGTCACTTATCAATACCACATGTCGCAACTAACAGCAATAAGAGCATACAAACAGCAGTAATACCTCCACTGCACCCTCCAGCTTTCCCAATGTAATCGCCTTATCCACAGTAGACTTAAAAGACTGTGTATGAGTAGATAGATTTTTATGCTTTCCTAATACATCCTTCATACTCACTGATGATGTGGCATCTTTTATTATATCCTGAATCCTGCTATGCAAGATACAAAGCCAAAGAAATAAGATGATCTTGATTGATCAAACATCTGCCCCAGAGCACTTAAAACCATAACCCTACCCTTAACACCTAGTAATTATAATTGAAGGATTAAATTACTATAAGATTAAACCAGAAAGAAATGGCATCACTGACCTCCTCTCCGAATCAGCATCTAATTTAGGCAGAGAACTATCCAACTTCTTTGATGCAGTTTCTGAAACAAGAGGCCTAGCTTCTTTCTTAAGCTGTAATTGCTGTGTCTCTGAACCTTCCATGTACAAAGAATATAACGTTTGACCAAGGGATACATCATCTTCTTTTTTCTTGGCTGAGGAAGATTTCCCCTCCAGTGAACCCACCTTCTTGTTATTCTTTTGAGACAGCCCAGGCACATTTGCCATTTTGGCTTTCTTTGGTATTTCTTGTTGAGAGGATACCTTGGCCATTTTTCTTTTAATACTTTTTTCGGCTAGAGAAGATAATCTGTCCTTCTGATCTGATTTTTTCATAGATGTTCTGCTCAAGTACTCATCTGAAGCAGAGGACTTCTTCTCAACTACCTTTCTCCCTATGCTTGAAGACAACTCTGGTGTTGGTTTTTTCCCATTCACACTTACAGCTGTCTTTTTCTCTTCAATATGGGGAAATTTTATGTGATTCCTTAGTGGAGTCCCAAGTTCTTCATCAAGTTCATGCTTTCTGGTAAGCAGCAATTTCTCTATGAATAATTTCAATTGTCAATGAATGAAGAGACTCAACTTTGGAAAGAATATCACTTACAGGCAGTATATTAGTACACGATTTGGCAGTAAACCCTCCCATGCCCTTGTCATTGCATCTTCATACTTTGAATCTTCAAAAGCAATTTCCCTATTGATGCATCTCATTTATTTATTGTTTACGCATGACAACATTTAACCAAACTTATGGAAAAAGTCAGTTTTGGTCCTCAACCTTTTTCATTATGTTCATATTTGGCCTACACCTTTTTTTGGATTGATTCTTTATGGGATTTGGCCAGCATTGGTCTTAATATTATATTTACTATTAACAAGCTGATGGGACAATTTTCAATAATAAAAATAATTTTTAATTAAAAAAATATTTTCAAAAAAGGGAGGGAGAAACCCCCCAATGGCAGAGAAATGAGGCTGGTAGGAACTCAGCCCCAGCCACTACTAACCCCCAGTAAGGTCGCTAACTGTGGTGGCCTGAGTCAAGCCCCCATTGCTCCCTACTCTCTCATCTTCTGCTGCATGTTTTAAATTGAGATAAAACTGGTGTAGTGGAGGCTGGACCTCAGCCATGAGTCTGTCATTTAAGTCACTGCAAGCCCCTTGTGCCGTGGACTGTGGCAGTCAAGATAAGCCTCAGCAACCCCGATTTTATCTCAGACTAACAAAAGAAAGGAAAGGAGAAGGGAATTGTACAGGGTCAATGTCGGCACCACCCTCGGCATGGTCATTGACAGTCACTGGTGTCACAATAGACCTCATAGGGCAGCGGTGGTTGAGCTTTGCATCCCTTCTCCTCTTTGGTTGAGAGTTTCCCTCCCTTCTTCCTTTTCTTAAATTTTAAATTTGAAAATATTTTTAACTAAAAACATTTATTATTGTAGAGTATGGATGAACAAACCTAAAGAAACCCCAAAAATTGAGAACCATAGTCAACCAAAAAATATGTTTAGGCAAATATGAACAGTGTAAAAAGATGAGGACCAAAACCAACTTTTCCAATAAATATGGGTGCCACCCTAATGCAGAATGGAAAGGGAAACACATACTTGGGCAAGCATTTTCTATGATATGAACTAGGGCAGCGCCTGCAAACAGCAAACTGTAATTCAGGTGTCTTTTTGTTTTCTCCTTTACCACAAACACAGCATTTGTGAATGGGGCAAGTGAAAGATTTTCCTTCAGCAATACTCTTCTGGAGTTCCTTCACAGCATCTTCATCTCTAGGATGAAGCAATTTTGTGACACAGTGCGGATGGTAGAAGCGGCCACAGGTTGCAGAGACACAGGCAAAGACCTGCAAGAAATTAGTAGTTTCTCTCTAATTCATTGGGATAGAGATAATAATGAAGAACAACTGACATAGCATTGCCAAACCACCACTTTAGATAGGATGCACATAACAAGCAACGCTCGTTTGACCCAGGCCAAGGAGATTGATAGAAGATTTGACATTCACTAAAATAATTCTATGCTAAATAAAGTCAACCAGCAAGTTAAACTTAAAAAACATAGTTCTACACACTGAATAAGATTTCTTAGTCACACCAAGAACCGCACCTATGTCTGATCACATATTCCACAAATAAAAATTGGACCTGTTGGTCAACTATGCATGGACCAGTTCATGCTTTGAACCAACCTGGGCTTAAACCCAGTTATACCCAAATCATTATGCTCCATTCCATGTCCTCTAAAAATTGTAGTATGAAAACTAGCTAACCCCTTCATCCTAATTGTGATACCAAATCCCACCAACAGCATTGCTCCTCCAGGATAATTATAAGTATCTTGAAATTCCCGAGCCTGACCCACTAGCATAGACCATTTATCTTATTAAGTAAAGACAAAACATACAAGAGCTAGTTCACAAAAGATCAACCAATCAACCAAACAACACCCAAGGTTAGCCCTAGTTGACAAGATGTGCATACCCTCCATGAGTAATTCAAAAGTTGTTAGTTAGATTCCTCCTATGAATGTAGCGCTCACTGAGGTTACTGCATATGTGTTTGTACAAGGACATGCATTTATAAGCTTCATGGGGGTGACCATGGTTCTAGGAAAATAAACTCATTGCTGTATAGAGTGGGGGAAATTTTCTGCACCCAATAAAAATTTGAAAGAATTCTAGTGGAACAATTCACATAAAAGGTCTCCTCTGTTCTATTGCGGCAACAATAGGCTTTCAGCATACCTCAGCACCACTGGATTTATCTGAGGAGCCCAATTTCCCACAAACAAAGCACTGATGCTGCTTATATTCACAATTTTTGCATAGAAACTGTTGTATTGCCTGTCCAAAGACAAAGTAGTAGTACATGAGGAAAGCAAAAACAAAAGAAACATATTCAAAGGATATTTAATGGTGCCATACCTCCACTTCAGCATCTGTAAATCCTAGAGATTCACATACAGAATCTTCTCCAGCTTCTATTGTTGCATGAAATGACCTCATACACCTACCCTCACAGCTAAATTGGCACCAAAAACACTATTGACATCAATTAGTGCACTAAAGGCACTGGAAAATACAAAAGGGTAAGGAACAGTAACTTGACAGGTATATGATCAGAAATTCAGATGGATAATAGGAACGAATATTTTTTGTTTGAAAAGCATAACATACATAATCCAGTTAGGAAGTAGCTCATTTTTCCCTTTTGGCCAGAGATTTTCCAAGTACCAATGGGTTCAAATTACAGGTATACATGCATCATCTACATCATGGCATTTCATTAAATTCTCAAAATCTATGACCACTTTGTACACTGCTAATATCAGGAAAATACATACCACAGAAGCTCACCACCATTATCACAAATTGCACAAACAGAATCAAACACGTCTTCATCCTCCTCAATATCAGGATCATCTTCCATAGCCTCCATGGTATCATCTTCAACAGCCTCCATGGTATCATCTTCAACTATAAAACCAGGCCTTGGAGCACTTTGGACACCCTTGAAAAAATATAAAGTCCACTGAATGAGATAAAGCAAGTAACAGGGAAAGTGATGCTAAAGGAAACAGCATAAAAATGGCTATCTAAAAGAGGAACAAACCTCAATAGAAAGTTTCCTCAACCACAACTTCTCCTCCAGGAAAGTGGTTATGAGCTGTGCAAAAGTAACTCATCATGGTGTTGGACAAGAATAGAAATTAAAAGAGTTACCTACAACTTCAACAAAAAAAAAAAACATGACCCATAATTCTACACACCAAAGCAGAAGCAAAAACAGCAAAATATAATTAAAAATTTTTAAACCAATAATAAAAAATGATCAATGCAAGTGACAAAAATTATCAGAATTTCCAAAGAGCTAGATGATGTTTTATTCATTTTGAGGATCCAGTATAATGACAGATAATGAGGATTCTTAACTTGAGCATCTAGGTCCATCTGACCAATGAAATAAGCTCCCTAGTAAATTTTCAGGGCCTCACTCGAGTGGATGATCAGGCATCAACAAGATCACTAAATCATAGCCTGTAAGATTGAAGGTACGCAGGCACAAACAGCTTGAATCTTCAGGCGTAATTTAACGCTCATAGTGGATGACATAGTTAAAGACTCATTACATGGGTAACAGACCTTGCACTTCACTAAACTATCGTCCCTCTTGACAGCTTCGCTGATCAAAGACATGTGATTGCCCAAGTCTTTTGCAGCTGGCCTCACCTCGTACAGACTGCGTATCAAGCAAAACGACATGACAAGCACTAACTGGAATCAAGTTCAAAATCTGCACAACTTGACAATGTAGACACATAGTTAACTAGAACCATTCACGCTCCATTTGTCAACAAAGCCAATAAAAGTGACTTTGTTGGATGGCATACCTAAAAACCTTAGCCATGTAATCCCAGAGAGATTTTGCGGACGACTTAGGGTTCCGCTTCAAATAATGCAAACAATTCACAGTGATCAGCACACTCCTGACAATATCCTCGTAGCTCTTCCTCGGCCTCTGGAGCTTGAACCAGTTGTTCTCCATCGAGAGAACGGATATCACGGGGCTCACATTGTTGAGGTCAATCTTCCACGCCTGGATCTCCCTGTATATCGTCTTGAGCCCTTTGTCAGCACTCCCATGCAGAAAGACGCTTCCTTTCACAGAGTTCTCATCAGGATTTATAATGTCATGCTCGCTCCACAGGAGCGGGAGCGCGGAGAAGGTGATGGGCTCGTCTTCGTGGTCCAAGAAGTAGTAGTTGGACACGAATTCCGGCACCACCTCAGCCTCTTCGTCAGAAGAATCCATGCCCTAAACAGAAGCACCAATTTTGAGACTCACTCAATGTTCAGCCCCCGAATCGAGTTCGGTTTGGCGGGTCACAAACCCAAGATGAGCTAAATTACCTCGTCCGATCTCCTTCAGAGAAGAGCTATTACAACCCTAGAAGGGACTCTTCCAGCAGATTAAAGGGTGTTGATGTAGAAGAAGGGTCGAGCTTGGGGTTGCGATTGCAAAGGGAAGTGAGTGTGCCGATCCATTTTCCAGGAAACGCCACCGTCATGGCAGCCGCCTGTGTACCGCCACGTTTTCGGCCGGAAGAACGTTACCATACACTTGTGGACCTCGACGTCCTCAAACTTTTCATGTTGGCCCTAATTGTATCATTTTGTCAAAAATAGTCCTCGTATTTATGCATGACTTGCAGATTCAGTCCTTCCGTTCGATTTTCTGTTAAACTGTCATCGCCCTTGATTTGACGAGTATGCATCAGACGTGAATGTCGGCTAGCTCAGCATGTCTGGAGATGCGAAAATTGGATTTTTTGAGTGATTGTATCATCAAATGATACAAGTCTTGGATAAGAATCTACAACGCACTAGAACGCCCTTGTTGACGATCCTTTACTCCGACAGCATCATGTTTTGGTTCAGCAAAGCGGCCATTTACGGACCTGCTGCCACCTGCTACAATTATATGATCAAGGCAAGCCGCTCTTCTCACCTGAGCTAGCTCAAGAAAGGTGCAGGTTCTTCTTTTGCCGAATGGGCATTACCGCAGCTATTGACTCAGCTCTTAGAGACGACAACTACGATAGAATCCGGATTGTACACAAGAGCCGGGTGATGACAGCCACGATGGGGAAGCGAGAATGACACTGTTCTGCAGAGCAGAAGAGCCAGCTTCTAAATCTGAATCAGCTGCAGGTGTGTGAGGAAGTTTCTTTATCATCATCTGGCTTCTGTGATATCATTTGGAGGATGGGTTCTACCTATTAGGCTCCACTGAGGCTTATTGACAACTTGGAGGTTGATAAGGTTGGTCAGGAGGTTCATGGTCGTTGGGATCCACAATATAAGGTGCTGACACAATGTGATGCGAAGCTTGGAGAAATATTTGGATGCAAAAGCATTATGTGCTTCCGTGATGTCTGAGAGTTTGGGGCGCTGCTTGATCTGTCCTGTTTTCCGAGTAAGTTTCCAAGTTTCATAGCGCTTGTTTGGCTTGTCTTGTTTCGTGTAAGCTCGAGTTTAACTTATAAACAGAATTGGGTCCACGACTTTTGCTGTTTCCTTGGCAATGCCGTTCTTGTTGGGAATTCATATGCGGCGGAAGCGTGTATTTCAATTTCAATTTCAATTAAATTATATTCCCAAGCCTAATATCTCTTTGATGCAATTTGAAATTCAAATATGATAAAATAAATAGATAATATACATACTTACAAAGACTCCAAGTCGGTTCTTGTATTTGAATCCTTAATTCGGCGATGTCCCACAGTGCCTTCACAAATGATTTCAAGAGTCAATCCTTTGACTAGACGCACACGTGTACGCCCTCCATAGTATTCACACCAAGTTTTTCTCGAAAGCGTTGGGAACTGTTCTCAACAATCAGTCGCATTTTTTATTTCAGAATAAAAGGCTTGTATGCAGTACTCAGTAGAACATATCTTCTTCAATCACTATTGAATATAATATTTTGGGTAGCACTCTTTTCTTCTCTCAAATTAGCACACCAAGGATGCTCTTCAGTTTTTTCTATATATAGAACACGAAAGGGGACTTTTGTCCCCCTTGGTGGGTGAAACGTTTTCACCTCTTTCATCAAAAAAATATGTCTCTTCTTCATCTAAGAGAAGTGTCCCTCCTTCATCGAAGAGAGGCGCCCCCTCCTTCACCAAAGAGATGTGCCCCTCTTTCACCGAAGAGGCGCGCCCTTCCTTCACTAAAGAGACGCGCTCTTCCTTCACCAAAGAGATGTGCCCTACATCAAATCAGCTCAAGATGTGCTTTTTCACAATTGACATACATTATACCATTTTCAATAGTATATCATTGATAATAGACTAACCGTTGGTCTACATAAAATGTATGAGTACTACTCATGTACATACATATAGACATATATTTATTTAATCGAATCTCATTCGAAAATTTAGCATGTGTATATAACCGAGAGTATAATTAAATTTTCATAAATTTAATTTTACAATTAATTCCGAAACAAGCTTATCTAATAAGGCGCGTAACCGATATGGGCAATTCTGTGCTAGCGGAAATCAACTTCCAAACACAAAATTTAAACAATTAAATTTTGGTTATAATAAATTACTTGTATTGTGTGTGACCCATTAGGTGCCACACTAAGCCGATAGTAAATTAATTTATCTTATTAAACTTTTTAATAAGATTATCGATTAACTCTTAATCAATTAAGTTCACAAGTTAAATCTTAATCAATTAAGTTCACAAGTCAAGATTAACGTCTAGCAACATATCATGACCACTCGGATAGTGAATATTTCAATCAAAGAATCGAACACCATTTGGTGATTAGTTTTCGTGTAATTCAATCCTTTAGTTATACAATGTCTCAGATAAATTAAGGTATGGATAAAATGTCAAACCCTAATTTTTATCCATATGCATATCAATTTTCCAGTAATTAACTCAACAATGAAATATCAGAAAGCAGTTTCTGATATTTCATCCTACTCTGGTTAGAGATTTTTAGAGTCAATACTTAATAGAACACATAGGGCATTCTCTCATTTCATGAGAAGTAACTGATCATTTATTGATTACACATCATCTCCATAAGAGTTTTGTTGGGTTCAGAATATCCTATTAATGGTTCAGAGAACTATGTAAAGGAATAAACCAAAACATAACTTAACTCTTACAAGATACTACGGTAATCTCAAGTCTTATGATCATTTACACCTACTATCACCTAAGGAATAACATATTGACATTTATTTAAAGATCCATTAGGTTAATCCTTTAAGCGGATCAGTTCAATAAACTCATTCCATAATAAGTATCTACACTCTTACATTAGTGACTCTTCACAAGTGACTGTGAGATCAGTTACCATCTACCTTAGAATATGTAACAAGTGTATTAGTCTTACCAGATAACCAATTCCTTGTTCAGTGATCATATAATTAGGAATATTTTAAACTAAAACTTGTGGATTTTAAGTCTCACTAGCATTATCTCAGCATGACATTAAAATCATTATTATAGTTTATAGGTTTTATCATAAAGTATAGCAGCATATGATGAATAATAATGTCTTAATTTTTTTTCATGAATAAATTTGCATAAATTGTGATTGAGTTTAGAGTATTAATTCCAACCGTTCTAAACTAGGCTTGTTTCTGGTAGCTTCAACCTTTTCTAGAGTGCAGCCAATCTAGAACGTAAGGAACGAAACGTAAATGACGCTATTGATCAATTTGGAGTATGCAATTATGTTACAAAGCAGATCATTCCCTTAGCACAATCAGTTTCTGTCAAAACCGTGGAACACAATCAGTGATCGTCTGCCAGTCGGCGCCAGGCAGAGATCCACGAACAAGGGACAGTACTGCAGAAGACATAGCATCCATGACCATTTCTACACCACCATTGCAATAGAACATGATTATATTGGGATCTCCCGTGTGAACCGGGTTCTGGCCGATCGGCTTGTCTAGAACTGAAAACTTGGTCTCGTGGGTGGCCTCTTTCATACTTGTCTCATTGCACGGATATGTTTTTATATTCTGATGGTAATTGTCTTCTCTAATACCTTTCTCGTGAACCCTGCAATGGTCACATGACGCCATTAACACTGTAGTTTATTCATTCTCGGCACGAAGAACTGGATTCTTGTAACAGAATAAGCCAACACGGCAACAAACTTTAGTGGGTTCCGTCTACCATTAGCTTGTAACTGTACTATAAGTAAATGGTGCTGCGTCCCTGGGGAGTCCAAGTCTCTTTCTGAAGGAAAGAAGCATTAGACGGACAGAAAAATACTATGTCCAAGACAGGCTTGAAGTTAGTTCTTGCACTTGCACTTGCGTTCTTCATCTTTGCACTGGCGGATGCAACCGAGATCTGCAACATCAACACGAAACTGCTGGCGAAGTGCCTTCCTGCGGTGACCGGTAGGTCACCGCCACGACCAACGAGGCGGTGCTGTAAGGCCATCCGCCACGGAGACATGAACTGCCTCTGCCAGTACAAGTCTGTCCTCCCAGCTATGGGGATCTCTCCCAAGAACGCATTCGAGCTGCCCAAGAAATGCGGCATGAAATCCCGGCCAAGATGCTGAGGTAAGGCTTTGAAGCCAACACTTGCACGTACCACATTCAGGACATCACAGATCTGATCCGAGACAACGTTTCTCCTTGTTCCTTGCAGGGACTAAATGACTGGATCGAGCTGAGAGCTTCTGCTGTACTTGGGCTCGGTTCCCATTCTAGCATTCCCAGTATTCCCACAGTGCATCTGTTTTCCCTTTCTTTTCTCATTTTTGATTTCACCCATCTGTTTTCCCCTTCAAATGTTCAATCTGCATCCAGTAGTAGTCTGCATCTTAGGATGAAGATAGATTGAGGAGGCTAAGCTTCGTATCGAACTGTTGATTTATTTCTCAGCACGGATCTCTGATTCAGTGAACTTCATCCACAGTTGATGGAGCACGAATGCGCATTGTTCATGCCTTGTCCTTACACAAACGTCTCGATTTCGAACTCTGCGGATTGGGAGAAAAAAAAAACCCCCACAACATTGCAATCGAACTAGTCCAAATCGGATTAACTAGAGTGGATTTTGAGTTTACATCGAAGTAGGCAACTAATTATATGGTTCAGAAACTAAATAATCGTTTGAAGATGAGACGGTCCGACCGTAAAATACTAAATTTTATCATTACTGAACCATTTAATTTTCCAAACCGTTGAGATTTCCTTGGGAGACTATGTAAGATGAGAAGATTTTGCTTATAAAAGATGCCACTATATGCATGCCTATATATATATATATATTCCTCCAATTGAATTCATTTAGTCGGTATACTGCAGCCAACAGTTTTGGCTGAAATTGAGTACTACTGTGAACAACAACTAAGAGGTATATTTCAGCCCCAATTTTTTTTTAATTTATAATTATTGGGTCTTCTTAGTTACGTCAAAGGTTGCCAATTTTTGGTATTTTTTTATTTCAGAATAAATTCATTACCTAATTACTAGTTGGATGGTAAGTTGTGATATTATTATTATTATTATAGGTCATAATTGATCAAATTCAAGTCAAATTAGCTCATTTACTAAAACTTTTACAGCATAAATTCTTTCTAATTAGTGAGACTCAAACTTGAAATATTTATTAAAATAAAAAGATAATGAATCATTTCACTCAACTTTAAATTACTTTATCGAAAAGTTCCTAATAAAGCGAGCTCATCGTCGGTCGACAAGCTGTACATACAATGTTAAGACGGTCTTGGGTGACAGTAATTTTACCGGTACCAATCAAATTAAGTAGTCAAAATTTTGTGTGGCATGTCAATTTGTTCATACCACGGGCTGATTGGCATAATTCATCTATCTTTTTTTTTCGTACAAAATACTCCAATTAATAAGTTTAATTAAGGGGATGACGACGACGACGACGTCGTGTAATACATATTGGATGATGTACAAGCACGTCGACTTTTGGGGTTGCCATCGGCGACAGCAGACATCCCAGTTTAGTCACTCGGGCTAATAATCTCTGTCATATTTACACTATTTACGCATAATTTTAATCTGTACAAATTAAATATATTTAAATGTGTATATCACAATTAACATATTTCATATTATAATAAGAAAATTAATTAAAATAATAAAATTATTATTATTAAATATAACAAATAAATTTTAACATATACACGTGATATGTGAGAACTCAAATTTCAGCCGCACCGTCGACAATATCTTACTACAATCTTAAAATTCTCGATAATCATATCAATGTGATGATGAAATCGTGAGTTGACCGGCAAGAGGGCAAGTAGGCATTGTTGTTGTCACGGACTAAGATGTCTGAACGGCCGAGATTATACAAAACCGGAGAATCGGATGGTTTTGAGCCTCCTAAAATTTGACGTCCGGAGAAAATGTGTTCTTTTAGAATATATATATATATATATATATATCTTATAAATAAGTAAAATAAATATTAAATAAACCAATGGAAAAAAAACTGTATAATAGAAATAAGGATTTGAAACCCTCAGTCCCTCCCTCCCTCCCTTAGCAAAGCTGACGCGCATTTGTTTTTCCAGAGAAGAAAGAATACCACCGCCGGACGTCACGTAAGCTCATCCCTTCTGCGGTCACCGGACAGCAGCTCCGGCAATGCGCGACTCGTGCGTCGCAGTCTCCCTGGAGCTTCTCCTTTTCAGCTCCATCGTAGCCGTTGCTTCTGCTCAGGGTTCTTCGAAATGGCTCACGCTTTCCGGTAATCTGCCTCTCTGGTCGAGGTGACTTTTTTTCTGCATGCATGGCCATGGCTGCTTCTTCGTTTTGAAGCGTTTACTTCGGTTGACCTGGAGTGAGCGAGAGCGGCTAGTTTCGAGAGAAGAGAAGTGAGAGCGGAAATCGAGGAGGAACGGGACGTTGTGCTGTTCTGTTTCCTTCCACAACCCCCACCCCTTTTTCTGTGTTACTGCTGATTTCGGCGGAGTTGAAAGATTGGCTACTTTGTCTCCGGATTCATTTGGTTCATCCGATCATGTATTCGCTGCTACAGCTCCTTGCAAAATAAGCTGAAACTACCGTTAGTTTCTGTTTTTAGTTAATCTCCTGAGTTTTCTTGAGCAGGAAACGCGCCATTAGTTATTGCTCGGGGTGGGCTCTCGGGGTTGTTTCCGGACTCCAGCATCTTAGCTTACCAGTGGGCACTGAATACAAGTGTACAGGACGTGATCGTATGGTGTGATGTCCAGCTGATGAAAGATGGAGCTGGCATTTGCTCCCCTGATCTCGGGCTACAGAACTCCACCAACATCCGTCGTTTCTTCCCGAATAACAGTAACTCCTATGCTGTCAATGGCGTGACCGTGGAAGGATGGTTCTCCATCGATTTCACTCTCAACGATCTTGCAAATGTCTCCTGTAAGTCCTGAGATTTCCCAGAAATCCTCTCTTTTGATCGTCATGTCCCACCTCAATAACTTTCTGCCGTCACAGCTGATTGCTCAGACAGCTTTTGTCACCTGCATCTGCATCTACATGTTCCATCTGTATGCTTATAAGAATACATCCCGGATTATCTTTCTCTCCGATTATTCTAAAGTTCTCGGGTTTGCGAGGGTGTCAACAATTCCTGTGGAGCATATTTTTTTCAAATTAAACCAAGGGTCATTGCTTTGTGGCTTAAGGTTATACATGGTTGATATCTCAAAGTTTCTTTAATTTTTTTTTTTTGATGCAGTAACTCAAGGAATCGGTTCTCGGTCGCCTAGTTTTGACCGTAGTAACTTCTCTGTCCTCACTGTCCAAGATATAGTTAAGGGTGTCAAACCACCTGGTCTCTGGCTGAACATCCAGGTAATCACTAACATTGCAAGTCCCTGTGCAATTCTTTTCCTTTGTGGGCTTATGTCGTGTGACTGGATACGCCGAGTGTTACCTCGCGCTAACTTCTCCGTGACATCAATTTTGCAGCACGATCAGTTCTTCTCACAACATAATCTGAGCATGGTGAACTTTGTAAATTCTACCTCAAGAAATGTCTCATACATCTCGTCGCCGGAGGTGAATTTCCTGACGAATATCTCGGCACAGTTCAACGGGACCAAGACGAGACTGGTTTTCAGGTTTCTCACACAAGACACTGTTGAGCCTTCCACCGGCCGGACCTATGGCTCTCTTCTGAAAAACCTCACGTTCATCAAGACCTTTGCATCGGGGATTCTTGTTCCGAAGGCCTTTATATGGCCGATTAATCCAGAAAACTATTTGCAGCAGAATACCTCTCTTGTCTTGGACGCTCATGAGATTGGACTGGAAATTTATGCAGCTGATTTTATGAATGACGTAGCTATCAGCTACAATTACAGTTATGATCCCATAGCAGAGACGTTGCAGTACATTGACAATGGCATGTTCTCTGTCGATGGTCTACTTACAGACTTCCCCATTACTCAATCTGAGGCCATCGGTAAGTCTAAGCATCAAGACCTATGAAAGATCACTTGAACTACACATATATTGAATCATCCCTCGCCACTGTGTGTCCTATTGTTGCCATTAAAATTCTTCTTTCGTATCTTGATCAAGATAATGAATGACTTGAATTTACAATTTTAAATGGATGAATCCCATTATTTTTCTTAAAAGCCTGCTGAATTGCGTAGCCGTTGTTTGGACTTGGTTACTGATCTAATAATACTAACCCAGCAATTCCTGACTTCAAAAACTAATACATTCAAGATGCCGATTTTCCTCTTCTTCCTCCCAGGTTGCTTTGCCCAGCTAGACAAAAGCAGTTCAGGACGAGGTACTTGAAATATTACTTACAAACTTTTGCAATTTAGATCAGGATCTATAGCAAACGCTGATAGGTTCACTTATATGGATGTCTGTTCTTTACTGCAGACGCACCTTTGGTCATTTCGCAGAATGGAGCCAGCGGGGACTATCCTAGCTGCACTGACTTGGCATACAGGGAAGCCATTCAGGATGGGGCTAATGTTATCGACTGTGATGTTCAGATGTCGAAGGACGGGATCCCTTTTTGCTTTCAGTCCATTAACCTAATAGATGGCAGTAACATTATCCAGACAAACTACACGAATCGCATGACAACAATTCCGGAGCTTGCAGGTGGCAGGGCAATTTTCAGTTTTAGCCTTACCTGGAGTGAAATCCAACCATTGATTTGTAAGTCTAGCTGAGTGATAACTTTGTACTTTCTCCCAATACCATGTTGATTATTTTTCCCTTGAGAAAGTCCCTAAATTTGTAGCTGTATCACTTGTTCTTCATTTTAGTTGAGTCGCTTGTTGACTCTGAGAGCCCTTTCTTTACCCGTAAGTTATCAACTGACCCCAAGTCAGCTCTTCTTTTCACCATGAAAGACCAGTGATATAATTAAAACTTACGCTAAAAATTTCTGTGCTCAGCATTTACATTTCTCTTTATGTACTTCTGCAGCACAAATCTCAAATCCTTCTCAGGAATACAACTTGTACAGAAACCCAGCAGCCAAGAATGCAGGGAAGTTTGTATCTTTGTCAGATTTCCTGGCTTTGGCAAAGAACGAAACCACTTTATATGGCGTCCTGCTCCGCATTGAGGTGAATGAGCATAAATTTCTTATGCAAGCATGGTACACAATTTAGGGGAGGTCTTCTTGAAATTATATGTCTTGCTAGCTGGGTTTTCACTCAGTTCTTTGGCTAATCTTAGTGCATGTAACTAAGAGGTTAAAATGGTCTTTTTTGCCTTCCTATGCTTTCTGGTTCTGATATTTTTTAGTTTTGGAAATGGGGGAAATGGAGGGTTCTACAGATATGTTTAATTCGAAAGAAAATCTTTATGTCCTTTATTGTTCTCCAGGCCTCAGGCCATAAAGAGGCAGTTCTCTGACTTATCTGCCCACTAAAACCAATTTCATCGATCCCTTTTTCACTTTGTAAATGCTGACCCCTGACAGTCCTCTTGGTACAACCAATGACAGAAAAAGAAATGTAATACAGAATACGAGTTTCAGAACTGCATTCCCTTTTAATGCAGCTTGACAACCTGGCCATTTCAATATCAAACAACTCCTCACTGGATTGATGATTAATTGGTATGAGACATCTTTCATTTATGTTTTCTTTTATGTCCAGCACGCTCCATATCTTGCCAAAAACCAGGGAGTGGGTGTAATTGATGCAGTCCTTGATGTCCTGAGCAAAGCTGGATACAGTGACCAGACGACTATGAGAGTCATGATTCAGTCCGCCAACAGCTCAGTCCTGACAAAGATAAAGGAGAGCAGCAACTACGAGCTTGTGTACCAGGTCCATGAGAAGATTAGCGATGCTGAAAACTCCACTGTCGAGGACATCAAGAGCTTTGCCCATTCAGTTGTCGTATCAAAGAGCTCCGTCCTACGCACAAATGAGTTTTTTCTCACCACGATCACCAATACCGTGGCAAAGCTACACGCGTTCAATCTCTCTGTCTACGTGAAGCTCTTCAGCAATGAATATGTGTCCCAGGCGTGGGATTTCTATTCAGATGCGACCGTTGAGATTAATACATTCGTCATGCTTGCTGATATTGATGGTGTGATCACCGATTTCCCAAAGACAGCTGCTACATATAAAAGTAAGTGGCACATCATCCACCTTTTTCCCTTTTCATACTATTGCAGATAAATGCTCTTGTTATGCTCGTTAAAGATCCACGGATCAATTCAAGGGTGAAAAGGCTCATTACCTTTCGAGGAAGAGCTTACTATAAACACCTGCAAACATGAATTGCTGAAGTTGGCTGCAATTTCTTGTAAATGCTCTGTAGTTACATTGCCGCCTTCTAGTGTTTTGTTCACTGGAGCTGGTTGATGCAGAGAATAAATGTCTGAAGAATCCTCCTGATTACATGAAACCGGTTCAACCTGGGAAGCTCCTGCTACGCATCCCAGCACCGGACCATCCACCTGCACAGGCTCCTCTACCGGCTCTTGTGGACTCCGATGTAAATGAGCCACCATTCCCAGCCGTCTCCGCCAGGGCCCCTCCTCCAAGCCCAGGAACCGCCACCCCGACTGCCCCTGCCCCCAGCGGCCAGCACAGGCTTTCCATCCCTGGCTTCATCCTGGATCTACCAGTACTCCTTGCCTCTCTGTTTCTTCTGCTGTAAAATCATGGGTGATGACCTCCTGCTCATCCGGTAACTATCCCGACTCGACTTCAAGCATCTCATCCTCGGTTTTCACCCCAGATCTCGTAGATATAGCCACTCATCTTGTCATTCAGAAACTCCGGGTTTGTTTTAGGAACTTGCCGATCTGATCCCTCACCTCTCTGGGTCACTGTATGTATCGTTCATGTTCACTTACTTGATTCTTTTGTGTCTTCACCAAGTCAGCATTGTACATGACACTGACGATGATAATTTGGGGCAGGCTCGAGCCCCGTTCTCCTCTTGACGTCGAACTGAACTGCAATGACAACACGATCAGAGTGCCTCCATTGGTGTCGCCGTCGCGTGTTCACAGACTGTATTTTTTAGCACGGACATCTTCTGTGTCTTCTCGTGGGAAGAACGAAAACTCGGATCTAATTAAACATCCCAATTCACATATTGGTCCTACAAACTCATAATATTTGCACGAGAGACCCGACATCGATGACAAGATGAGATCGACCACAATCCTCGGATTCCCTGCAGTGTATCATCACGGACATCTGCGTTAGTATGATTCGTGCGATTAATTGAGTAACTTAATCGTCATTGCGAGGGAGAGATTATTAACACGTGGCATCACCCCCATTGGTCAATTCCTTCACTTTCTCTTAAACAAGACCGTACTCTCGAGAATGTATAGACCCGAGAAAATTACTAAAAGAACCCAAAGGGAAACCACACAACCAGTAGACAGAGATAGAGATGAAGAGCAAGATCGAACAGCCATGAACGCAAGGAGAACCTTTGTCCTCAGGGCTATTTTCGTCCTCTTCCTCCTCAACTGCCTCTCTACCTACCTCTACTTCATCCCCTTGACGAAACCCGCCACCCAATTAACGGAAAACCGCTCTCGTCTGGCGGCAGGCCACACCACCTCAAGCGCTGGCCCTTCCTGCCGTCCTACCTCCCCTGGTCGCAGCCGCCACTGGCTCGTGCGAGGCCTACTTCGGCAACGGCTTCATCCGCCGCGTCGACCTCCTCCGGCCCTCCGGCGGCGGGGAGGGATGGTTCCGCTGCTTCAAGTGCATTTCAGTAGTTGGGGCCGGTGTTTCTCATTTTGCATTAGCTTATGGAAAAATATGAATTGGATCGAATGCTGTTTGATCAGTTCGAATCAGTCCGGATAAAGATAATTATTCTGCCCATTTGGTCCACAGATTTTAGCGGACTTGGGAAAATCACAAATTTCCTGATTATTCTTGTGCTGGAAGTTGCCTGAATGGGAAAGATGGAATTTTGGTTTTCCATTCATTCCACCCTAATGAGCCCAGAGAATCGATAATGTCTATTCTTCGTTTATTCTGCTCTCCTTCAATTTCTTTTTCTCTCAGTTACAATTCCTTAGATTGGTGATATGCTGTTTGATTGCAGTGGATCGAGGAGCCGACACTGCTGGTCATTCATTACAAGTATGCAAATATGTTTCACACGGTCACGGATTGGTACAGTGCCTATGTCTCTTCTAGGGTTACTGGATTGCCTTATCGGCCTCATTTGGTCTTTGTGGATGGCCACTGCAAGGTGTGTCTGAGGAAAATATGATGCTTCCTATGGCCTCTCTCAGCTGCAAATTTCATTTATGCAATTTGAATATTTGATACACTAATCCTTAGATTGTGCAGTTAATTCGATGCTTAATCTATCTAGAGGGTGTTATTCTTGTGCTGGACCTACAAGTTGCAGCTGAAGAGTGCTTTGGATGTCGATCTTAGTTTAGTTTTTTGTGAATTAGCCTCATCTTTTCGTCACTGTCTATTGCCTATCAACTCCTTATTGCCTTCCTCTTTTGGGTATAAATACTCCAAGAACAAAGGAAGATGCATGCTGAATGCAAGTCTCTCAGAAGATGAATTTTATGCACTGTACAGTTTTTATTTGATAACTTTATTTTGGCATAATGGTTGGGGGACTAATAAAATACACACTATCTTGAGTCATCAATGACACTCTTGTCACTTATGCTGAATGTAATTATGCTGCCTTCCCCCAAATAGGGCTGCTATATTATGAGTGTGTAAAACTGTTTTAACTTCTGACGTAGAAGTACATATGTTCATGTAAGACTGTTGAACAGTTGGCTGCTACTTGTAGGAAGATGTTCATATTGCTCTGGTGTAAATTTTCATCTTTCCACCACCTCAAGTTGTCATATTATCTGATTCTCGTTTCTCTGATGAAATATTACAGACACCTTTAGAAGATACATGGGATGCCCTTTTTTCAGGCCAAAGGCACGTCAAAAACTTTAGTGGCTCAGTTAGCTTTCGTCATGCCATTTTTTCTCCTCTGGGAAATGAGACTGCTCTATTCAAGGGGCTTGCCAAGGACATAGACCGTCATGGATCACCTGCTCACGACCTGCAGCAGAACCCCAGCGACCAAAAGACTGCTTGGCTTTCTGAGTTTGGAGAAATGATCCGATCAGCTTTTGGTTTGTCTGTTGACCAGCAGCGAGATGTGATGTCAGTGTCTGGTCATAATGTCCCATTTATCCAGCGTGAAGATTATTTAGCCCATCCTCGTCACCGTGGGAAAGTCTAATCAAGGCTAAGCAATGAACAGCAGGTTTTTAATTCTATACAGAGCTGGGCGTCTAGCCATCTACATTGCAAAATAAATGTTATCAAGGGATTATTTGCACACATGCCCATGAAACAGCAAGTGGAAGCCATTCAAGGTGCCTCGGTTATTGTCAGTGCGCATGGTGCAGGCCTTACTCACATAGTGTCAGCACTTCCTAAGACAGTGGTTCTTGAGATCATTAGTGCAAAATATTGACGTCCCCATTTCAGGCTAATTGCCCAGTGGAAGGGATTGGAGTACCATGCCATCAACCTTACTGGATCATATGCTGATCCTTCATTAGTTGTTGACAAGCTGGGTAGCATCATTACAAGTCTTGGATGTTGAGATACAGTGATGTGCCAAACCGGATGTATCCAGGACAGGGGGAATACATGGAACTTTTATCAGTTCAGCGTCTGGATTCACTCTGAGACGGTGTTTTTGCTCATCCACTGTGCAGCGTGAGTTTTCTACCATCCCCTGATGTTACTAAACTGCAGTTTGTAGAGACAACTAGTTTTTGCAGGCTATAATGAAAGTCAAATCCCTGCTGACCTAATCATTATCTCCAAGTCTTTGGGTTCTGAATTCATTGAGCTGCTTCAATAGTTTCATGGTTTCTCAAAGAGATTTCTAATAGTAGAGTACGTCTTTTGGACTGGTGAAATGCAGCCTTTGTGCATTGGTGGCTTAGCGGCTACATATCCATGCTTTGCAGGAGATGGGATTATCATTGTTACACCTTTAATCTTGAAAATGTACATATAAAGTCGGTGATTATCTGTTAAGTTATTTTATAGAGATGGCTACGTCTTTGATATTGCTTTCTCCAGTCTCTGATCTTATTGGAGAAGTGCTATCATTTGCTTCTTGTTTATTTCTGTTTCCAGTGGATAGAAAGTTTGATCACATATTGCACACATCTTTGTTCGTTTACAGAAATCATGAATTCATTCTGTAATCTTTTAGTTATGTTCTTTGGGGATTTGATGAACTCAACGTAATCTCGATTACCGGCAGCATCTTTCTCAATTTTTGTGCACAGGTGCAATCCATTGACAACTTGCTGGACAAGTGGGGTGGAGAGTGAAGTGCTGAACTACGGAGTTCTCTGTTGTGTCGAAGATGGACTCACTGGCCTCAGACCTACTGATGGATGCCTTTTTCTCCATACCTGATCTATGATTTTGATGCAGAAACATCGAGTTCACTTGGTTTCTCAGCTATGCAGGATGAATTTCAAAACCGCAACTCTCGAGTGTGTCCATGTGGGGGAATATCACCAGACAAGTTGGAAACTGGAGGCCCCTGTGCCATTTGCTGAATTCCCGGGCAGCCTGAAGCTGTGAACGCTTCAACGCTTGCGCTTGATGCAGAGCTTCTTTAGGTCACTTTGACCCAGTTCTTTTGGACCCACAGACACCAAACCAAAAGATCGGTTCCATTGCTCTCGATGAACTACATCTCTTTCTACTCGAATCTGATAGAAGAGTTGGGGGTACTGCTCCTGAATGAGAAGTTATGACAGTAACTCTGAAGCTTTGATTCGGTCAAATTTTACAGTCTCCCTCGAACCAGAGTTAATGAGGTGCTAGTTCAACTTTTCTCTAGAGGCTAATCTCAATAGCGAATAACAACTGTTATCGCATAATAGAAGAAGAAAGGAGAGCTAATGAACTCCATGCCTGCAAAAGTAATCAAATCGAACAATTTCACTATCATCCACAAATAAAGAGTCAATTGGTACGTAGGTGGCTATCGTCAAAATTTGAATTCAAGGTATGGTCTCGAGAGGCTCAACAACATACCTACAGATCACATTATGCCCAAGAACAATTCAAGCTGGGGGCCCAGGTTCTAACAATTAGCAGCAGAAGGATTTCACCAGTAGTCAGCTGAAGATTTTCCCCTGGATTTCCAGGAGGACTCATAGAATGAGTTGAATGAATCCTTCATTTCATCAGGAAGAGGCAGTGGAAGAGATAGAGCCAAGTGGCTTGGAGGTTTATGGTGGGCTTGACCAACCGAACGGTGGGGAAGAGCCAGTGCTGGCCATGGCTTGTTCAGCCCTTCAATGGTAAATGAGAATGCCCCAAAAGTGAGGCAGCTCTGCAACAGGGCCTGTGGTGCACCTGCAGATTCATGTAGAGCAAAGATTAAAGGAAAAGCATATGCAGGAACACAAGCTGGACCTTTACCTTAGAACTAGGGCTTCCAGAGACAGGAGCATGAGATGTCTAGCACATCATAAAACTATGAAAAGCCAATTTCGTGCCCAATGATGACACATCCTTTCAAATTCAACCACCAAAGGACAGAGAATTGGAGCTAGTACTCATCTCAAATAAGATGATAGCAAAGTTGTTCTTGTCATGCTAATGGCCGTGAGACCTTTGTTAAAGATCAGCTGAGAGGTGGCATCGATTAAATCACAATGTGCCACGCAGTCAATTACTTCCTATCGAGTATAAATAAGTGTCTTTTCTATCTTCTTTGCCTTTTAGATTAATATGGAGTAAAAGTTGAACCTAAAACCAATTCTTTTGAACTCGATCCCTTGCAAAAATACATATTTGTTTTCTTTCTTGTGAATATCTGAACAGCGAAAAGAACATCTTGTTCTATATAAGATCCTTTCCGTGATTGTTAGTAGTAACATACCTGGAAAGCTGACAGCCAGACCCGTGCAGCATCCGGCAATTCCCGCATTAAAGACTGCATAGAAAGTATGAATTTTCAAATTCAAATAACCGATGAAACAAATCGATACACTGCAGGGTTGATGGCAGACCGTCATCCTTCCCTCTCAGCCTCTTCAAGAAGCAAACAACCAAGCTATGGACTCCAGAAAGAACAGCAAAAGCCTGATTAAAAAAGAAGAAGAAGAATTCAAGTGCCATAATTGAAAAGGAACCTGAAATTATAGCAATTATAGCACACTCAAGTTGCACTATCTCATACCTTGGCAGAAGACCCGGCCTCCAAGAAGGATCCTCTGAAGCCTTTCTTCTTGAACAATCCAGCTCCTGCAAGGGCATCGTCATGCAAATTGACCTTAGATTCATCTCACATGAGAACAAATGAAATGGAGGACAACCTTCGCCACATAACAGAAAGGAAAACTTATTGGGAGTGGGGAGAACTATTTGAGGTACGAATGAATCCTTCACATATTCCTCATACAGAGAGACACTTCTTTAGATCAAATTCAAACTACGATCATTCAATCTAGCACCAAAATGAGTGCTACAACAGTCTCATGAGAGATGACGGACCGTAGCCAAAGATGGAAACTGTCACAGGGCTCGGGCTTGACCCAAATTTTTCCTTCCCTGCGAGGGTGCTGAGCAGCGCAACACGCACTCTCCGCCAACTCAAATACACAGCACAGTCCAACTCGACCAAGTATAACAGCAGATGGAACACAACAGAGCGCTTACAAGGGAAATCTCCCTCGTATTCACAACTCGGTATACAAGAATAAGCAAAACCCTTACAAGAGGTCACGGGACACTCCAAGCATATGCCTTTGGTGCTTCCTACACCTGCACTCCTCGCCTGGACAGGTGATCTTCGTCCGAGAAGGTCGCCTTGACAGCAGGGCTGGAATCAGCTCTTCCGGCCTTCCGTCTGGACTCGCTTGCTTGCCTGTGCTTGCTCGCTGGCCAGAGCTTTCTCCCTTCCTTCTGCTGCTGTCGTTCCGCGTGGCTTCCTCCTTCGGCTGCCGCCCCTTTTAAGCTTTTCTTGGGGCAATGGCCCAGTACTGGCTAGCTAAACCTCCCCTGTCTATCGGGTAGGCGGAGGGCGGCTGCAGAGTCCCGTGTTGTACCGCCAAGGGGGGCGGAGTAGTGCCCAGCTAATCCCCGGTCTGGCCCGGCCAAGTCCCATCGACACTCTGCTTGGCCGTGGTTCAATGCGCTTGCCCCCAAATCCAATCCTGGTTCCCGCACTGCCGCGCGGCCGTGGCCGCTCGCCTTATGGCTTCCGCTTATGGCATTCCTAGCGGTAAGGTTGCCCGCTTTCAGGGGCGAGGTTGCGGGAGTTCTCGGGCGTCCGTGGTATACCAGCCCGAGTTGGCATGGTTCCTGGGAGGGTCTGGTGTGCTCCCGTGCGTCGCCCTTGAGCACTGCTTGCGAGAGCAGTCGCATCTCACCGCTCCCTCTCCTTAGGGATATGGCCTTCCAGGAGGATCCTTAGGGCAGTTCCTTTCCATTCCGCGCCCTCCGTTGCTATGCGCTCGAGACCCGCATAGCGGCCCTTTGGATCGGGACACTAAGGGGCTTACAGAAACCATGAAGGCGCTGCCGGCAAAGCGGAGCAGGCATACTGCGGGGCCTCCTGGGGGACCAACAGCCACCAATGAGGAATCCAAGCTAGGATTCTGTTATGGTCAATTTAGTTGAGGGTCAATCTGTAAATAAAGATAAAAGAAAAGGGGTGTTTTTTGTAACAAGTGAAGAACTTGAGGGAGTAGATTGTAAATGAGTGGTTCTTGGCCTTTGAAGCCGCAGATCTGTAACAAACCCATTTAGGGTTATGCGAATGAATGAAGAACAGTCTTTCCTCTTCTCTCTCTGGTGCTGCCTTCTTCCTTCTCGAACCCGCCTTCTCTTCCCCTTTCTTGATTCTTCTTCTTCTTCTCCCTCTCGTGCCACCTCCTTCCTTGATCCCTCCTTCTCTTCCTCTTCTGATTCCTCTTTCTGCCCCCGAACCAGCCTCGGTTCTCTGCCAGCGGCTGAGTTGCTGATTTGGTCCATAACAGATTCTGATTAGGAATTCTCTCGGAGCTCGAGCTCGAGCTCGGTGCCGGAAACCTATTGTGGAGAATTCGGCGACGCCATTAACCGACAACCGTGCTCCTCCGATTGCCTGCTCTTCTTCCCCTTCCTCTTCCTCTCGAGTAAATCTCCAAAACGGCGACCGCGAAAACGTCGAATATATTTAGCGCCTTCATGCGACGACGTTTCGACTAACACGACGTCGCTTTATCATCTTCTGCATTCCCGATTTCCACTTGTCTGGTCGGTAATTCCTCACCCACGGAAGATCTCTAATTTGAAAAGTTCACCATTCTCAAGTTTTTCTCTTTACTCGAGCTACAAGTTGGAATAGTAACTCAAACCAAGCTTTTACTATCACAAGAATCGATTCAACACATCACGTGATACCAGCGCAAATGGTCGTATCGACAAAATACATGACAGGAATGGGGCTGCTAAAACCCGAGAAGGATCCTGCAGCAAACAAAGCTTAATGAATCTGAATGTAAAAATGATCTATCTGTTTAGGGGTGCAGCATTAACACAGAGTAATCATCATCATCGGAACCAATCAACTCTCGGTGTTTGCTCTAGTAAGGATCTTGGTAGATGGGCCCAAACTCTGCCCTCCATGCTTGGTCGTCGTCGGTGTGAGAGACCGTGCTATGAGTGTTGCTGTAGTCGTCGTCGTCGTTGTACAGCGGGGGCAGTGCGGACCCGGGCAACTTGCTCTCAGCAAGGTACTGTTTCATGGTGATCATCTCCATCTTGTGCTTCCTCTTGAGCTTCTCGAGCTGCTTCTTCAGCTTGTCGTTCTCTTCCTGGACTTTGGCCAGGTTCTCCTGTGTAAACAAGAATGTCAACTAGCGAGAAACGTTAAATTCGAACAGATGACAGGGCGGGTCACTTAATACGTCATGTGGTGGCCATGTTCTAAGATATTCATCCAGTTGAAATCCAATTACTCATTCTGAACAGATCCGATACGAGCACTTCATGGTTTTCATGGTTCCATCTTGGCAGAAGATGGAAGAACATATACTTCACGAAATTGGGACCTTTCTACTATGCTAAAATTCATTTCTCGTATATAAGTTCATGGGGGAATATAAGAGCTCAATGGTATACGGATAGATTTAAAGAACATCTCTTACCTCCGCAGCAACTGTTGACTGCTCAGCTTCTCTTAATCTCACAAGCAGCTCACCAGCAGCATGAACGGCTTCTGCAGTGTCTCTCAGTTGAATCCTAAGCCTTTGGTTCTCCTTCTTCAAGAGCTCTCTCTCCCTCTCCCTCTCTACCCTCTTAGCAGACAGCTCTGCTGCAACTGATTTAGCAAATCGAGACCTGTGACCTTTAGCTCCAGCTTTAGCAGCAGCCCTCTTAACCTCTGCTATTCCCTCCATGATTGCCTGATGCTTCCCCACTAAATCATTGTATTTCTCTTGAAGCTCGGTGTAGTGTTCGACCATTTTTGCATGCCCGAGGACAGCTCTGTGAAGGGCATCATCCAGTTCCTCAGAGCAGCTCTTCTCTAACCTCAGCTCACCCTCCAACTTTTCTGCACGCCTTCTTTGAGTCTCTATATCAACTCTCAGCTCATCCGTCAGAGAGATCCACTCACTCTCCATTTCTGTCCATCTTTCCCTTTCCCTCTCAAGTTCTTCCTCACTGTTATTATAATATTGAGAACCTCCGGAAACACTCTTCTGCAGTTGCATAGATCGTCTCAGCAAGGAAGATCTCAGTTTATCAATGGAGTTGTTGGGTGGTGCATCAGGATATGACTGCTGCAACTTACTCTTTAAGGAATGTATCTCCTTCAGTAATTCTTCCTTCTCATTGGAATTGAAAGATGAGCTCTTGTTCTCATGTTTCAGCTCTTCTTGAAATTCCTTGATTTCACAATTAATGTTCTCATCTTTTAGCTCTTCGAGCAATGAGTTTTCATTCTTTGAGGCCTCAATACAAAGAATTGGAGTTCCCTGACCATCTACTGGCTCCTTCTCGAGTTTGAACTGCTTTACCTGTTGGGATCAAGTAATGGATAATCTTAAAACTAAAATCACACGGCATATGAGAAAATTATAGATGATAGTGAAGTTTCCAAACTTTGCCATTTTTTATACCAAGTCCTATAATCTAAACTTCACCTAATTCAATCCTATAAATTCTAATTTGTATCTTATGTAAATGTAAAACATTGACTCAAACATAATGTTATTTGCAATTATTTTATTTGAAGTGAACAAATAGTTAGTTTATTGGAAAATCTTCTTTCTAAAGAGATATGATTCGAAACTATTATATGTTCAAGGTCCAATATTGAAATAACTGCCAACATGGTATTTAATGTGACGTAGTTACTTTACGTAGTGTTGAGGAATGAATTTTACATCGGAGAGAATTGGATGAAACGATCCTAGACTAGGTACTATAATCTTATCAACTTAAGCTTTTAGGTTATGCATGAGCCCGCTCTCTTGGTGAAAATTTGACATTGTCCAGAGCGGGTTACTATTTGGACTCACACTTTGTTAGATCCAATGCCTGGTTTGTTCTTTGTTGAGACCCAAAAAAGTTAGTAGTTGAGAAATGACATACCATGTCATCACCTATTTAACCGTCTCATAGTACTAGAATCAAAACCAGAAAATAAAATATTACCTGACGATTGAGCTGCTCAATTTTAGCTGCTTGCTCCTTACAAATTCTTTCCAGTTCCTGAGCTCTCTTCTTGTCTTCCGATAGATCATTCTCCATTCTGTCCAATGGGACAATCCAATTCTTCAGACTTTCCTCAACTTCGTCAGAGTCCACTTTTCTTCTCTGGCAAGAAGGACATAGAAATGAGGAAGGCATTTCACCTGCCACCCGCCTGTCCTCTGGCAAAGTCTGTATTGAGGCATTGGGCTTGTTGAGGACCTCTGAACTATGTTTCAGAGTCAAGTGTTCAAAGGAAAAGGCAACAGGAGACTTGTCAGACACCGCTGAACTTTGCTGATGATAGTCAATGATATCTAAACCTCTCTGAAGGCTAGCAGCTAAGGACATGCTTGTATGTAAAGATGATTTGATGTGGTGTGACCGTCTGATAGAAGGTCGTTCTGATAAATTAGGACTGATCTTTGAGCTCTCAGACACATTCCTTTGACTTGACAGAAGGCCCGAAGAGAAGATTGTGCTTTTTCTCTGAAGTTTCCCAATCTTTGGAGACTCTGACAGTGTAGGCTCTTCGAGAAATTGAGATTGACGGAGAGAGTTCACTGAGATACTGCCTTTTGATGTGATATTCTGCTTTGAGGCAACTTCAGCATAGGATTGTCTTGAATCAGTTTCATCGGTTTCAAATTCTTCTGGGCAGTTTATGAAATCTTCGTTGGAATCATCAGTGCCACAGCTCTCTTCTTCTATAGAGTCTGCATTTCCTTTCTCAGACTGTTCTCTGGATACATCTTCTTCACATGTCTCCAATTTATCTAACTGCTGATGGAGTTCCTTCACGTCATTCTCATCGACTATCTCTTTTTCAGAATCATAATCCATGTGAGATATCATCAGAGATCGGTTAAGGCTCGTTCTCAGTTGATTTAGGCTTTCTCTTGCGTATTGCCTTTGGAGATATCCCTGTCCACTTCCGACTGACTTGTGTCTATGAGACTTTGCTCTCATAAGTTCTTCCTGCAACCAACATTTTGCTCACACTCACAACTTGCTCATCATGAAAGATGTGAATTGCATAATAAACTTGTGGAATTAGTCTTGTGAAGTACCTTGAGTTGACGAATTTGATCACTCAAACCATTCATATCCTCCTGTGTGATCTCATTAATCACTGGATCATTTTTAATACATTTCACACGTTGCCCAAATCTGAGAGTGCTCAGCATCTCACTGTCGTTCCTGTGTCAAACAGGCATGACAATTGTATTCAACATATGCATAAAACCGAGAAGTGCCTAACATTAAAAACATAGAGAAGTATCTGAAAAATTACTTATTATCCAGAGATATGGTACAAATCACTGTAAGCTTGGCATTGCCGCCCAATGATTCTCGTAGAAGATGTGTTAATCTTGAGCCCCTATAAAGAGCATCTTCACCAGTTACTTGACTTCTCTTTGCCAAAGCATTCACAAGGTGTCTGCAGCCAATAAAACTCATTAGTAATCTGCAATCTGGTGGTATAAAAGTAACTAGGAACCAATCAAAAGTTTCACAAAGTGAAGCAATGCCAATTAATGGTAGAAAAATAACAACAAACTGGATAGCTGAGGCTCAAACAGGATGCCTCCACTTCCACTTCAACTGAGAAATTCAAATAGTTCATGCTTTTGTTTAATGTAAGCAAGTTATGAAACCATACCCAAGATGAGACAGAGACTTCTTCACATTCTTCGCTTCCCTAGCATTTTCACCAACGCCATCATCAAGTTTCTTCGTGTCAGATCCAGCAAGGTCAATGAAGCTGATTCTGCTTGTCTTGGAACTACTAAAGCACTGGGATGATGTCTCCTGTTCAAAGCCCTTATCTTAGCAACGGGTCCAGTAGAAAGAAGTAACTATTCTCAAACTAAAGTAAGCTGAATAAAGTTTAATATTAAGAATTCCATCTATAGAGAGAATAATGCTTTCTTTTTCTAATTTGTGAATGCATGCACTTTGTATATGTAAGATTGAGCAAAAGCACACTTCAAATTTAACAATACCTTGCACCAAGACTCAAGAACACAAGTAAAGACAATGTGTGACCTAGAGCTCTTGGAATTCATGGTTGTTGCCCCAACTTTTCTGGAAGAAAGCCCCTGCAAAATGGTCATAGAATAGTAGATGAAGCATGTCAAGAACATGAATGGAACGGAAAATGTATGGTTTTTAAAGTGCCTAAGGAACAAACAAACTCATCAAATGTGAACAAAAATGAGATTTTTTTCTTTACCTTTATTAGAATCTGCATAACATCTTCATAGCTAGTCACATACTCCTCACTCAAATTATCAACATACAACCCATTCCTTGGATCATCCTTTACCTGTAGATAAAGCAATTCCATTATGCATAATGGACAAGAATTATAATTATTGAAAGAAATGTAGCGTCAGAATGACAAGCTTTTAAGAAACCTATTTGGATTCATATGAAGTGTGCACCTGAAGATTTCGCTGCGTCTGATCAAGCAAATCCCCGATTTTTTCGTTGTATATCTACAGCAGTGCAAAAATTGCTTTGAGCACTAACTATAATTGCAGCTAAAATGCCTGATTATGATTTTTAAAATTTCAAATGGACAACTACCTCCAGAAAAGAACAGCGGCATTGATAGTTGACTTGCTTGCCTTCACAGGCCTCTTCCTGCTTTGTCAGGTATTTGAAACAACTTAGTAAAGCTTGGAACTTAACATTTAGGCATTCCAAACTGAGTTCAATTTCCAACAGGGGGATAAGGTCATACCTTTTCAATCTCAGAGAAAAGAATCTGAAAAATGCGAGGAACAAGACCCTGGTCACCACTGGATGATGGCTCTTCAACCATAGAGCTGGGTGGACCCCACATGGTGAACGTCTTACCACTTCCACTCTATCAAGAACTCAATGAAGTTACTCACATTGCAAAACTAAAACTGTAAGTTAATACCAAGTAGAGAGAACATAGTCATATAAAAACCTGTCCATATGACAAGATGGAGGCATTGTAGCCAGCTAATGCATCTTCAACCAAAGGGACTCCAACAGTTTGAAAGATGTCTTGCTGTTTGACACCAAAAAGGACAAAGGAGTTTTTTACATTACAGTTAACTGGTATTATGCAGAATGGAAATAAATTTTGTCAAATTTTCTCATTCTCCTGTTCTCTGTTTTGTGAACAAGGTCTCATAGTTAATCATTTGCTACTAGCAATGAACAAGGTAAATTTATTTAAAAGTCCATCCCTTATCCTTTCACTTTATATACATTCGCGAAGATTTAAACATTACTTACTTTGGTATTCTTTTGTGAAGCAAAATGTAAATAGTGCAGATGATTGATGGCTGACCTGGCTTGTCCGTGAATCAAAAACAGAATCAAAGGTGAATTTGCGATCCCCAAGCAACAACGTATCTGATGAAACCTTCTTGACCAAGTGGCTTCCTCCATTTTCATGGCCTTTTGATGGTCTAACTCTTACAGCAACCTATCAAATTTGAATATTATTTCATAAAATGATCAGCTCAGAAGAAAAGCAGAATCAAGCTTTTTGAGCTAATCATCTCTAAACGTTACCTTCACCGCAGGATCTGATGCAAGTGCTTCACATTTATCGTCAGATACAGTAATCTCCTTCTGCAGATAATCAAGGTCCAGCAGAAAAACAAACTTAGTTAATTATCAGAGACATGAATCAGGGCAAAAAAAGAAGGTCAATTACGCAAGAAAGAACAGACAAATACCCAGGCATTTCTTCAAAACCACTGGAAAAACGTGCATTTTTTCAAATGCAGTTCGGTCAATACTACCAAGTTCTCACATGTTTCAGTAACAACAGGACATGTCAAAAAGCATCATTTTACCAAGAAATGTTGACATGCAGGCCCTTTGCTCGAGAATTAGCTTTTCTTTCTACTTTCAAAGTTCCAATTAGTCGTATCTGTCAGCATTTTGTGGCTCAAAACATACAGTTAAGAGAAAAATAGTCAGGTCTTCATGATTTAAGTCAGCTGAAGCAGTCGTAACTTGAGAAATTCGAATCCTCAAATCCCGTTAATATAACGCACCAGACTTGACCTCTTAGAAAGCTAAAACAACAGAATGATCGAAAGTGTGCTAAGTCACCTCGGTCGGAAGGTCAGATTTCACCATGACTTCCTCATGATGGTCCGATCCAGCAGCCCCTATGGATTCCTTCTGCTTCGGACGAGGAATGAGAGCAGCAGGAGCTTCGCGAAGGTTGGGATCCAGTGGTGGCGTGTTCTCGGCCTCAGATTTAGGGAGTTTAGGGTTTCTAGACATGGATTTCCGCTTGGAGGAGACGGATCTGGAAAGGAGGCTCCGTATCGAGGAAGTCGACAAGCTGCTTCCCCTGAACCCGGTCTCGGACATCACTGTACTGCTGCTGCTGATGGACTTCATAGTTAGGATTGGAGAGAGCTGCAGAGAGGGGGAGAGAGAGAGAGACGGATGGAGAAAGAGCGGAGGAGGTAGGGAGTAGAGAGAGAGAGAGAGGATTGGATTTTGAATTTGAGCGGAATGTGTCGAGGGAGCCTTTTGTTGCAGAGCGGAGAGCGTCTATTGACCGTTGGAACTAAGAAGGTAAGGGGCACAATCGTCCATATGCGTCAGTTCAAAATATATGTAGCCGTTACAGGCAAAGGTTGCAGAGCAAAAGGGGAAAAAAGCCAAAAGCTTCATTACATTACTACTGACGGCCCGCTGCCTTATAATTAATTTAACCATTGGAAATTACTTCTTACTAAGCTTTGTCTTAACTAAATCGTTACATTGAAATAATTACAGAATGCTCCCACGAATTATCTGTTCTTACCTCAAATGCTCCAATGAATTAAATCTCGTTCATCGGCATCCTACCGAGGACGCATGGCCATTGTTGTGTGGTCTGTCATCTTCCCACCCAAGGACAGCATAGCTCCTGAATCGAAAGTCATACAGCAGACTGGACTGGCTCTCGAGTGTCGACCCTGATGGCTTCACGGGCTCGCAGCTGATCCCAAAAGCATCACATCAGACAAAAGCCATAAGCAGTGGATTCAGGAACCCTGAATTCTATGAAAAACTCCCAAGTAAATCGGTGAGAATGAGAATGAATCTTGAGCACCAATGAATCAACTTATAGAACCCGAATCTCCGACAGTAATTTTCTCATCCGACTGGTGGTATTGCTGTTAACCATATCTGCAAGTCCAAGTAACTGGATAGACTGCGGCTAGCACGGTCAAATGGGGAGAACATCGTTGGATCTGTACAAGCTAATCCGCTTCAATTTTCACGTTTAACCCACAAGCCATAAATGCTTTTCAAAGGGTGCGAAAACCAAGCATGTAAAATGATCATAAAGGTTGGGGAACATCGTCAACTGGTGCCTTTTTCTAGCTATATACTTCTAGCATGTGAATCTACTAGCAAAAGGAAAAAAGGAATGTTGAATTGTTTCCACAGTCGTCATTGTCGTTGCCATGAGTACCGTCAAAGAAAGGGTCTTGTAAGAGCAGCGAGGCAGAGGGCTGAGCCTTGGATTCAGCCAAGCACTTCTCAATTAAGGCCCTGAACTCTGAATCCCGGACACTCCCGAGGGCCTGTGGCCTTACGGCGTAGGTGACCTTCTCGTAGATCTTGGCCACTCTATTGCACTCACTATAGAGTGACCATCTCCAGGAGCTCTGTGTAGTCCTCCTCATAGATCTCCGGGGCCATGAACTTTGGGGTCCTGATGACTGACTGGTCAACCCGACCGTTGCCCACTATTGCTGCTAGACCTAGATTGCCGATCTTGACCACACCAGTATAGCTAGCGACAACCCTTTTCATGATAACAGACAGTTCGGTTTGGTTTGGGTAGAGCTCTCCCATTCGCTGTCTCGATGTCATCATCAAACAAAACGCATCACTGGGAATGTCTCAACCAAACCAAACCGCATTTGCCCACTTTAGCATCACTTCCAATTCAACTTGCTTGGAACACACTAAATTAAGCCATAAAGGGCATAGATAAATTAAACTTAGTAATACCTGACAAACATTTCCGTTGACAAAGACATTGCTGCAGTCGAGGTCTCTGTGAATGATACACGGCTAGTGATTGTGCAAGTAATTGAGGCCCTTAAGGATCTGGTTGGACCACTTACTTCTTCAGGGCCTTCATCGAGACCTGTCTGTGCTTCTTCCTGTACTCTCTCAGGTCCCCTGAAGTGCAAGCCTCGGTGATGAAGTCGAGTGCATCCTTTTCCTCATCCCTCCAAACATGGTAGAAGGCGATGATGTTCTTGTCCTTCAAGGTTCTCAGGAGCCGGACCTTGGAGTAGAGGCGGCCGATCATCGCCTGGTTCCCATTCAGGCTCCCGAGTTTGACCTGGTTCCATGCGACCTCGATGCCCTCTTCTTGATCAAAGGCCCGGTGCACCTTCTTCGCAGTGCCCAAGCCAAGCAGCTCAGGGTAGCGTCCATACTGGCCAGTAGGGTCCACCTCTACAAACGGCTCTGAGTCCCTGTCTGACGAGTCGGGCTCAGGACTGAGCATCTTGGGGACATGAAATCAGGCAACACGCAAATCATTAATTAGCTTTTTTCCACTTTGTCCCCCTCACTTTCTTGCTCGGAATTCAAACCTGCTAACAGAGAATTGCTTATGGATATACTTGTTACTGGATTTGTAGGCATCGAGGCTGTGTATACTAAAAAGCATGCATGATAAGTCACAGCTCGGGACATAAAAACCATGTTTCTCCCGTGATGCTAGCTCGCATGGACATGTCCACCAATAAACACATGATTTCGTGAAAGATTGATAATAAACCTGCTATTCCCTAGAGATTTTAATCAAATATCAAGAAGTTGAGTTCGACAAACAGACAGAGCAGAGCATAGATGAAGAGTTCACCATCATTCAGATCCAGAAAAGCTACGATCCATCGAGCTACCTCAGAAAACCTGTGGCATCAGAGTCAAATCCCAGAACTATGATTTTCCTAATCATCCAAGGACACAACATTCCATGCCCGATCTCCAAAATCGGTTAAGACAAAAGCAATCCAGGGATTCAACTTTTCCTACAAAAGAGCTGAACAACACCAATAAGCTCGTCAATCTACATTCCTGATCATCGATGAAAACGTTCCCTTTCTGATCTATATTCAGAAATTTAGGATCTTTCTACCTTCAGAGCCAAAAATACATATCCACTCAACTAATGATCTCAGGCGCGCAAACAACTCACCGCACGAACAGCTTCACAAGGAACATTACGGACGAGAACGACAAAAAAAAACCTAGGATATCGACGTAAACCTCTGGATGAATCCGGAGCTAGCAAACAAAATCCAATGCCAAGGATTCCCAACTCATTCCACCCCAGCAGAGGAAAACAGGAAGGTGTAAGAAAACAGAGGCGCATCGGGTGTCGTAAACAGAGGAGCCGCCGGTTCTGCGCTCGACGAGAGCGAAATCTCCAATGGCAGAATGAAGAAGAAGAAGAAGAGAATGGGAAAAGGTGACGGAAGTGGGAAAGGAGCGGATATGATGGTGGCGGCAGATTCGGGAATTTGGTGAATCTTGAATTCATTGGAGTATGAACAAACTCGGTTATTATATATTTATCGTTAAAATTTTTCATTAAATAATTGATACTGCATGCAACAAGGATTCTGGGATCTGCGCACGGTGGAACGAGGAATATTTCACGTCAACATCAGCAGCTCAGAAGCCAGAATCCGATCGTGACGGTTGGTTTCAGTCAATCCGTGTAAGCATGGACGGCTGAGATTCGTTAACATGGAAAAAGTCAAACCACAGAATTACTTGCATGCCCTCGCACTTGGAAAGAATTGTTAATTACTTGTAATTTTCAAAGAAAAACAATTAGTTATTGCTCGTTTTGATTTGTTTAGCATCCATCCTGTATGAGCCTGATACGCGGGATTTTTATTATAGAAAATACGACTTATAAAATAAAGAAGATTTTATATAATAGTATCAATCTCAATTTAAATTACTAAATTGCAAAATGATAGTCTAGTTAATTATCTGATTCAGTCATGATCGTATTCATGTCCGTCAATGTCAATTCATCTAGAACTTGCGGGTTGGGTAGGAAATCGGTTTCGATCATCGAACTAGATCGATTATGCACCGATGATGGATGTTTTTATACACTTGTGTACTACCAACACGAGCAGAGAACAACGTTAACAGTGTCCATAACGGCAACATTTCTGTGTGCCGGGAAAGCTGTTACCCGTGAGGCAAATGGTTTGATTAACCAGAGAAGAACCGTCTCCATGACTGCCATGGAAGAAACCCACCTGCAAAGAGCAGTGGAAACTGAGCCCGTGAATCGGACAGATTAATCTCCGATCTCTCTGAGAGGAGTAAAAGGTTGAAGTTGAACCGTACCACAGCCGGGACACCGGAGATATTCCTTCTCCTCGAGGACGAGCCCCGAGCCTCCGCAGACTTCGCATCTCCTCTGAGCGATCTGCCACAGATGTCGAGAGACAGGAAACCGGAGACTTTCAGTCATGCCACTTCGAAGGTGATTGCACAAACAAGAAAGAGGGCGACCTTGTGTTCTACTTGATAATTCGAAATGCTAACAGTGCTTACGATTCTTTTGCTGAACTCGATCCCGGCGACCACGAACGGGGTGACTCCAGCTGCACGGCATCAGCAGAAAGCAGAGTAATAATATGACTAGTTGATTCGATGAAAACTCAGACCAGTTTCACAAAGTAATAATTTTTTCTACTCGGGAAATCGAACATGAGGACTGCACTTCGGGAAGAAGCAATGCAATAGGAATAGAGTGGACCAGCCACACAAGATCATCCTCGTTAAGGGACAACTGTGATCACCGAGACCAACAACCTCCGAGGTTTATATTTGTCCCGATGAAAACAAAAAATTTCCCTCATTACGCTTGTCAAAAATCAATGCTTTGAAGTCCACGGGCAGACACGATTATCCTCTCGAGCTTCCCGAGGACATCTGCATCACCCGAGCTGTATCGGAATATCTCGAAAGAGGCAAAGCAGAAGACACTGGTGCCGGAAATAACAGTGCCTCTGAAACCTACAGTCTTCTGCAACAGCCTGAAATGAAACCGAAAGCACTAACCTATGGCTCCGACGACGATTTGCCAGGTGACGTCCGCCCGGGCGGGGTCTGCCGCTGCCGTGACGCCTTCGATAGCCGCCGCCGCCTTCAGCTGCCGGTTCGGCTTTCCAGCTCCAAGACTCCTGCGGGGTCTGCTCCAGGAGATGAGGTTGGTCCCAAGGTTCGGAAGCTGCACGATTCTGGGTCGGCAGAGAGGCTTTGCCGCGGAGATTGGAGGCGGGGGAGGGAGCGAAGCTTTCATCGTTAGGCAGCGGCGGCGGAGCTGAGCGACAGAGAGAGAATGGCGGTTATAGAGTAGGCCACGTCGTCGTCGGGGACTCTCTGGATCGGGTTCGCGCCAGCCACATAACCATTAATCTTTCTATGGGATCCTATCGCGTGGTCCCAATATTAAGATTATAGAAGAAAATATTATAATTATAAATTTAAAACTTTCTTCAATTAAATAAATAAATAAATATTATTCTAAAATCTACTACTGCGGCGTCGTTCCGGTTAGGCTCCCACCCATCGATAAACGTTACCATTGTCTTTCGACTTCGCGGCCGGAATTAACGTCGCGCCATGATTAGACCTCTGATTAACCCACAGGAAGACGCCATTGATAGCGACCGCAGAAGCTCGAAGAGCTTACAGCAAAACAACTTGCGACAGCATTATACTCTTAGGGTTTTTCAGAATATTCTCCCCATCCCTTCTGGAAAGGAAAAGGAGTGAGCGATGGCAGTCTTTTCTGTGTATCCTCTCAGTCCTCTGCTCCTCCTCCACTCTGCTTCTCGCTCGGACCTGGGGAATCGTAGGCTTCACTTCTCAGCTCCCTCGCTTCCGAGTCTCGGCAGAACCAGAGAGGAGGGCGGCCCTCGGGGCGTGGGCTACCGGAGGTTCGTGGCCCTGTCCACTCACTCCAACCCTCGGATTCTCAAGCCTAACAGGAAGTCGCGGTTTGGCGAAACTCTATCCCAGTACGACAGCGATGAGGAGGACAGCTTCGGGTTCGATGAGGAGGAAGACAATGACGGGGAGGAGGATGACTGGTTCGACGATGTGAGTAGCTCCTCTTCTCATCGCCTATGCTTATGTTCAGTGCGGTGGCAAGACAAATTTGAACTCTATTCACCCTGTTGGTTTAGGACAGGTGCTTCTGCAAAGCACTAAAGGAGAGTTTTTTTTTTCTCAAATTCATGTTTTTTTATATATACAGCAGATGATTTTTAGCAATGAAATTGTAAAGATTGCGTCTTCTGATGTAGTTAGTACACAATTTGTCTTGCGTTCCTTTGTTTGCCAAAAATTGGTCGAGAAATTTGTGGGCAGTGGCTACTTCATATAAAGGGAAAATTTTGCTGGGATGATATAATGGTGCTGTGATGAGTAATCTTTTTTACGTAGTGTATGAACGGACTACTGTAACAAAATGGCTTCTTTCTTTGATTGACAGTTGATTTGTTGGTTGTTTGGTCTATGCTTTTGGCGCTTTAACCTCTGGGTTATTTTTGAGAAGGAAACCCAGTCAGCATGGGTTATATGTGCTCAGCCGTAGACATGTGAGGAGAACTTTAATCGAAATATTATTGCAGGATGAGTTTGCTGAAGTTGCAGATTATCGTAGCAAGCGTAGTAGGCATAAGCCAAAGATTGGCAGTGAGCGGACAATAGGTACTCCCTTAAGCCTTTGAAAAGTCTCAGGATTTGGATCAAATTAGTGGCCTTTTCATAGCTTAAACTAAGAAATAAATTTTATTATTTTGCTCTTGCAGAAAAACAAAGTCTTTTGGAAGATGCATGGGACTCAAGTTCCTCAGGCTCACATCCAAGTCTTCATTATGAGAGTGACTACCCTCATTTGAGAAATGTGAACAAGGGCTTAGTGGGAAATGCTGGAGGTATAAATTCTAGTTCCGGCTATACAAGGGAAACAGGTTCAAGCAATTTTAATGGTGGAGGGAAGGTAATATCTTGCTACATAGGAGCCATGTAGATATTATACAACATGACTGTAAACTAATCTCCATTTACATTATTCATTCACAGCAGATGGGAACGAAAGGTGATCGGAACAGATATCCTCAACTATTAGAAGAAATTGATTTGGACCGCAGATGGATTCCCCTGCTCGATTATCTAAGCACATTTGGGCTCAAAGAATCACACTTTCTTCAAATGTACGAGAGGCACATGCCATCTCTTCAAATTAATGTATGCTCTGCACAGGAGAGGTTGGATTACTTGTTTAGTGTTGGTGTCAAACAAAGGGATGTCAAAAGAATACTCTTGAGGCAGCCTCAAATTTTGGAGTATACAGTTGAGAATAACTTGAAGGCCCATGTTTCTTTTCTTATGGGTCTGGGCATTCCAAACTCAAGAATAGGGCAGATAATTGCCACATCTCCTTCTCTGCTTTCTTATAGTGTCGAGAAATCTCTCAAACCCACCGTGCGGTACTTGGTTGAGGAGGTCGGGATCAAGGAAAGGGACTTGGGTAAAGTTGTGCAGCTGAGTCCTCAGATCCTTGTCCAGCGAATCGACATATCGTGGAATACTCGTTATATTTTCCTGTCAGAGGAACTAGGGGCACCCCGAGACAGTGTAGTGAAGATGGTAAGGAAGCATCCCCAGCTCCTTCATTACAGTATAGATGATGGACTGCTTCCTAGGATCAATTTCTTGAGGAGCATTGGGATGTGTAATTCTGACATTGTGAAAATCTTAACCAGCCTTACGCAGGTCAGTACGTCTTCTTGATGCTACACAGTTCTCTGAGTATATTTAAATATACATTTATCTTTAAATTTCACTCCATTGATTCTATTTATCCTTGGAATTGCCCTCATGTTTTATTGTGGAAATCTCTCCAGCTTTCTGTTTCCTTGAGTAAAAAATGCACTTGCAATCCTCTTTCCTTCAATTGTTTCAAAGGGTGTGGACAACCCTCTGCTCTGAAAAAAAAAAAAAGGAGAATGGACCTCCTGAAGTGATGCCTTTACATTGTAATGTGTTGTGAAGTTAAGGCAGAAAAAAATAGAAAACTGGGAAAACAACACTGTTTTTCTCCTTAACTGCCAATGTTTTTTGTGTTGTTAGGTGAAAGGCTTTCTGGTGAATAAGTGATTCTTGAACATATCACACTATGAGCATTTTACTTTGTGGACATTTTCTATGTGTTGGATCATCTGAACAATTTTAAACTACTCTTTTACCTCTCCCTATTGTTAGGTTTTGTCTTTATCATTGGAGGACAATCTCAAGCCTAAGTACATGTACTTGATCAATGAGCTTCAGAACGAGGCAAGTTCTTTGACCAAATACCCAATGTACTTGAGCTTGTCTTTGGAACAAAGGATCCGCCCACGACATAAGTTCTTGGTTGCCCTGAAGAAAGCTCCAAAGGGTCCGTTTCCTTTGCGCTCTTTTGTCCCTACCGATGAATGCTTCTGTCAGCATTGGGCTGGAACCAGTTTAGATAAATATTTGGCCTTTAGGCAGAGGCTGCAGCTCACTGAATTTGCCAAGAAGTACGAAAAATGAGGATAAAACATGAAGCCTTGTCTTTTATAGATTTCTACTTGCAGAGAGGACTAATTTTATTTTCAATGGACAACTGATGAAGTGGGTCTCAAGATCTCGCTACTGAGGAAGTTTTTGGATGAGAGGAACAGCTTTTTCTAGTGATGAACCTTAGGTGAGCAAAATGTCCTATTTATCATCATAAAAGTAGAAGCTCAGCAATTGTTTCTCGATTTGTCAGATTTCTATTTTAACCCTTTCATTGTACCTAGATATAATACTGCACACTCACAATGTGCCTTGGCTGTTTTCATTCTTAAAATGTATCTACACATATTTTAGTTTCTTTCATGTATCTAGATTATTTTCTTTTGGTATAAACCGCCGGTATCTAGTTGGACTTTGTTCAGCTGACTAATTCAGATCGCCCCGGGTCGGCCCATTTAAGGGGTTAAGAGCTTCCCGCCGCAGGTGGGACTCGAACTTGAGTCCTCCCATTGGGATGATGAGTGCTGAACCACTTGACCATGCCCATGGTGGGTGTATCTAGATTATTTTCACCACTATATATAGCGGGCTATTTTACCTGAACTACCTGAGGCTGACAAGATATTGATCTCTTTTTTCATGCAGAAAATTCCCCCTTTACATCTGAATGGTAAAATCTTTCAATGACAAGGGGCACGGTGGATTTCTGGGACAAAGAATCCAGTTCGAGGTTGGTTAATTGCTCGCTGACTGGAGCTGCTAGCAGTAATCTCAAGATCCATCTCCCTGGCACTGTCACAATTTCAAATCCGATTGTCAGTTTTCTTGCATGAAATTCAGCTGTCTGCAAACAGACTGACCTGCTGGCCAATGGCATATTGAGCCGACACAAGCTTCTCTGGAGTTTATCTGACTTTCTACTTTAGTATTGATTCAGTGGCTTTGATCAGGAACCAGAAATTCAATGTTTCCTTTTTTCCTGTTCTGTTTACGTGATTTGTTGTATACTATATGAGAACAATCATGTTTTGTTGTGCATGTTTTCATAAATGATACAAGTACACAAATGTGTAGTTGTTCTCCACTCTTCTGCGCATTCTTCTCTTGCGAGCATTGGAAGTTCAATGTGTTATGTTCTTTCCTCAGTTGAACTGTGAGCTTGAGGTTTGATATCGTATCATCTAGCAGTCACGAGGATGACAGGATGCTGTCCAGTGCTGCTAGATCATCCATCCCTAGACCAGACACCCGGTGCATGTCACTAGTCGATTCTCCTCTGGTTCAAGGCTTAACATATGTAAGTTCAGAATATGCCATATTTCGATTTACTCTCAATTATATACTTTTTCCATGCACAGCAATTGAATCCCAGATAAACCAACTATCGAAGTTTTCAGTCTCTTGCCACTTCGGTTCGATCTTTGGCACATGCACGAGCCGTATTGAAGCCTTTGGAATTTTGGGGGAGGCAGGGTATACTAGTGCCGGCAGCTGATAGTTTCCACCTCTGCTTGAGGCGGGGTTAAAATATCTATTTCACATATTTAAAAAGCATGGGGTAAATTTTAGAATTTTAAACTTTTAGGGTCCTCAATCGAGTAAAATTGCAAAAGTGGGATAAAGAAAAACCATCCTTATCGGGGGCGATTCTGTCAAATCGGTTGCGGGTTTCACCGATTCCGGCGAAGAGGTAATCCGGTAATAATGCCTTCCGATCAAGTACCCCCTTTCTTCCTTCTACTCCTCTCTCTTCCGTTTCTCTTCCTTTGAGCCGGGGCGGTCGTTCAGTTTTCAACTGGATTCATTCTTCCTCTGCATCCCTTCTCCTTCATTTCTGCTTCCTCCGTTTCTGTTTCAAGAATTTTGATTCTTGAATCCGCTTCACCTGCTGCCCCCTTTTGTTTTGCGAATCTCTCGCGGTTCCTTTTTAGTGAATTTACGTCATATTGGGAACTTTCTGCAGCTGACTTAGCTCCTTGCTGTCGATTCAGTGCTACTTGGAACATCAAAGTTTGATCTTTGGATCAAAACCTACAACAGGATTGTGATTTCACCGTCGAGATTGTCGGTAAAGTTCAAAGGTTGTTTTAATCGTATCATTTTCATGTCGCGTGGGTCTGATGTCGCCCTGTTTGAGATTTTATGTCATTCGTTTCACTTTTCTTTGTTCATGCTCGCGTGGCAAGGGAACATCCTAAGACCTTGCAGCTTTTTGAGACATGGATGAATCAGAAGATTCGAACAGCACTCTGGAGAAGTGCGAGACGTCTTTGGAACGGCTTCTTGGCTCGTATAAGGAGTTGATGTCCTCCGGAGCCGACTCCGAGCGTGTAAGAGCCACGATGAAGCTCGCAAAGGATCACTGCAGCCATCTCCCAAGAGACATGTTATCCTGCATCATCCCGATTCTCGTGGAATGTCTCTGTGCTTGCCCTCTATCCGATCCACAAAGGGCCGTCCAGATTGCTGCTGTCTACTGCTTGAAATGCATAGCAGCGCACAGTGACGTGACACTGGCAGATGAGATAGCCCGTTCGGGTGCTATAGAACACATGCTGAGGTTGCTTCCTACCATATCGGATGACACTTTTCGCTTGCTTTCAGTGAAGTGCCTTTGGGTCTTGGTTAGCTTTGGGGACGAGTGTCGTGTGGTTTTGACGAGGAATGGCGGGTTAGATGCTGTCATTGGGATGTTGATTGATCATGGTTCGGACCTTAGCTTGGAACGATACTCGTTGGAGATCTTGAGTGCCCTGGCAATGCTGAGGGATGTCAGGAAAGACCTTGTCCGGGCAGGCGGCCTCCGACATCTTATCCGGGCCACCTCGATAGGCACTGTGGCCTCTAGGAGGAGGGCTTGCCAGGCGATCGGTTTGCTTGGGGTTTCGAAGGTCATGAGGCGGGTCCTTTCCAAGAGCGGTGCAATACCTGCCCTCGTCGAGCTGTTTCACGCCGGGGACATCGAGACGAAGCTCATAGCTGCCAATTCCCTTGGTTTGATATCGACTCATACTGATTCAATTAGGCTGGCTGGTCGAGCTGGGGCAGTCGAAGTATTCGCCGAGCTTCTCTCGGGCCCGGAGCCCCTGGGCCGGGAGATTGCAGAGGATGCTTTCTGCGTGCTGGCCGTTGCAGAGCCGAACGCGGTCAAGATCGCCGATCATATGGTGAGTGTTTTAAGGGAGGGCCACGATGAGGCGAGGGTTGCAGCTGCTGATGTGCTGTGGGACGTTGCCGTTTACAGGCACCGTGCGCCTCTCTTGCAGAACTCTGGCGCCATCCCTGTCCTGGTCCAGCTTCTTAGGGACCGTGGAGGTGGAGACCGACCCGAGGTGAGGGAGAGGGTGTGTAATCTCATCTCGCGTCTGTGCTACGAGAAGCGGGACCGGGACGTGATCGCTGATATCGGGGCGATCCCGTCACTGGCCGATCTTGTGGATCGTGATGAGTCGGAGGATGTAAAACAGAACGCCGCAGAGGCCCTTCTGTGCCTATACGAAGACCCCGCACACCATGATAAGGTTTCTGGAGCAGTAGATGTTACCTTGCTGAGACGCATGGAGGATCTACTGGCTGAGATCCGCAAGGCTGACGAGGTCATGGACCGAACCTTGAGGCGAATGCGGAGATTACCCAATTCCATCTGAGTTTCCAATCTTTACCATATATACCTTGATCTCTTTGTCATGTGTCTGTATGTAATAAAGTGATTAAACGGTCATTTTAATGCGTCTTCTTTCTTAAGGTTTGGTCAATTGTACTGTGGGCGGTCCAAGAACCATGGCCTAGAAGCAATCTTGACCGGTTACCAGTGCTCTTTACGTGGACGCTCTGCTCACTTTTTCCTGGAAAATACCAGCACATGAAATATGAGTCGTTTGTCATGTTGCAGTTATCGAATCCAAGAGACACTGGTGAAAAACAGGTTACTTGAAGTGTCGAGCAAAATTATATGGGAACAAGATAAGAAACTGCGAAGAGGAAATGCATATCAGATCAGAAGCACCAAGTCACCGGTTCCTTGACAGGAGTCATCCACAAATGCTCTTTCGAATACAAGATTGGATTCATAGATGATGAGGTACATTTTGATTACCTTCCAGGCGATATCCAACATGAGAGTCTCCATGAATTCAGTTCAAGATATGGCACAGAAACTGCAGAAAGAATTGAAATGATCAAGTTACAGATTTTGGCTGTGATGACTGCTATCTACGACGGGAGTTCCCCTTACTGAAATTTCTTGTTCTTCTGGAAATTTCGCGCCTGAAAAGAACAGATCGTTAAACGGTGGAGCAATGTAGATATAAATAATTGAATATCTATTGCCAAGAATGATGAACCGATAAGAGGTGATGAACAACCGATTTTTATTCCATCAAGTTTATGGTTGCTTTCAAGATATTCCCAGGGCTTGATTTTCATGAGTTTGAAGCGATGCCAAGAGCTCCCGCAAACACGATTGAGATTAGGACATTTTGTCCTTAACACAAGCTTGACAGAGGAGATTTATTAGCAAACAAATTGTACAGAGACAAGTGTTTAGACTCATGGTAAACTACTGCTTTCCTTCTCCTGTTAAAAAGTTCAAATATGAGATCCATTGCACTTCACACCCAATTAGTCAGTACGCTGGTGCAGCTTATCCATTTCACAGGTTCAGCTCTGCTTGCACGACAGGGAATGAATTGTAAGTCGATTGACTATTGGCCTCCTCACTACTCAGCATTATCTTAATCCCATAACAGTATGGACAACCTAAAATAGTTGGAAGACTGATTACTCACCGAATCCTGGATCATGTCTTTCCTTCAGAGCTTGACTTCAACATCAACTCCTGCAGGAAGGTCAAGCTGCATGAGAGAATCAATTGTCTGGGCAGTTGGGTAGAGGATGTCAATTAGTCGCTGGTGGGTCCTGATCTCAAAGTGAAATCTTGCATCCTTGTGAACATGAGGTGATTTGAGCACACAATAGATTCTCTTCTTTGTAGGCAGTGGCACAGGACCCTTGGTCTTTGCATTCGTGGTCCTTGCAGCATCCATGATCTGCTTGCACGAGTCCTCTATCAAGGGCACCCAGTATGACCGGAGCTTGATTCTGATTTTCTGCTTCGGAGCCATCTGGGAAAAGGAATATGTAAGTGAAGCTGATCAGAAAAAAATCACTAAAATCAGCCTTCTAATAATCGGTCACACATTCATACTACTCAAACTACAAGATGCAGCAACAGCCAAACAAAACAAACTCGTAGAAATGGGTTTCACATTTATAAAGCCTGGATAACTGCTTGAGACGTAATTTCACAGCTCGTGATAAGTTTTGGCTATTAAAACTCAAACTACTTGACGTGTACTAGTACTCTTCAAAAAGGAGAATCATACCGGGCATCATAAAGATACCACAACCTCATCGCATTCATCGTCTAAGTTCAAAAACCATCTCCAAGTCTTCCCAAAATATTTAATACAATCAAATCAACGGAAGGAAGAATTCATGACAACGCAGAGTGGCTCGATTGAATAACACGATGAAGCTCAACTCCCAAGACGTCAGCGAGTTCATTGGCTCAAACAAGACACAACCGGTTCTCCGCCTTACTCAAAGATAAAAAAAAGTTTCACCTTAAACCACATTGGTTTGGACAAAAGAAACACGCTCACAACAGAGAAAATTTTCCATCCAAATGGAACCGCAATTAACAGAAATTCATTTTCATCATCCTTTAACCTCCCAAAAATTTAAACTACAGATAAACTAAGAAGCTCGGCAACCTAAAAAAGTGGGAACTCAAGAGAAAATGGAGGAACAGACAAGCACGCAACTTCAACGTACGGTGGAACAAAAAGGCAAACGGGCACAGACAGACCGACCTCAACCGCAGCAGTTTCAGGACCATCTAGGACTTCCTGGGAGTCCAAAGCCTCCGGAGCCGCGGAAACCCTGGTGGCCGACCGGTAGGGGTTGAAATTCTTGAGATTCAGTGCACGGACGGAGGGGAACGGCATGGAGACGCAGCAAGGCTTAGCCTTCACAGAGGTTGTAGAAGAATTAGCAGCTGCAAGAGGATGGAACAGTGTCGCTGAGATCGAAGAAGACGCCATTTTGTGTACACAATCGCTCTCCTCTCCGACTCGCTCGCTCTCTCTCGCTAAGCTACGGTGGTCGAGTGTGATAAACTGATGGAGAGGTTCCTCCGGAAGTCAATTATCCCAATATTTCCCCCTTTTTTTTCTTTCTTTTTTTTCCTTTCCTCAAATTTGTGGGCTTGATTTGAGCCCGGCCCATCTAAAGCCCATTGGATCGTTCATTTTTTCCCCCTAATTATATCACTCTCGAGTAATGTCTCAAATTCGAGTTAAAAAAAACCATAATCGAGATTGTCTTATTATTTCATGGGAGTGGGACAACTAAACTTGTACCTAAATGTGAGTTCCAAGGGTACTCGTACAGTCTAGGATTGTTCATGGTTCGGTTCGGTTTGATTTGAATACTATATTTCTGAACCATAATTATCGAACCAATTTTTTTGAATTGGTTACATGATTCGATTAATTGATTCAAACATATTTTTTTAAAAAATAATTAAAATGTAACAAATTGAATATAAACCAAATCAAAACCAAATAAAAATTGAATTGAAATACAAGAAAATGAAAAAAAACAACTAAAAGAAAATTATTAAAACCATAAAATCTTCAATTAAAGATAAATTTGATATGCAATATTAAGATTAATGGATCTATTTAAAATGAAATTCAATGTAAAATGGTAGAAAATATGCTATATAATAGTAAAATAATATATATCTTAGAGGTGGCAAATCATGTTAGCCTAGTCTTATAGGATTGTGTCGACACGGCACGATAAGGGCTAACTCAAGCACGATCCTTTAGGATATAGGGTTGAACTAGGCCGGTACAACACGGTAAGACAAGGCTAGCTTAGGCCCAACCTAATAGCACGATAGTTTTCCTTAATCGTGACTTATCTGTAACTACAAGTGAGTTCACAAAGAAAACAACTTATTCTATTGTCTAATAGTGTCTAACAATCTGTTAAGTTTTTTTTTTAATTTCTCTAATCAGGCTATCATGTTGACTCCACTTAGGGATCATCGGGCCCAACATACCCAATAAAATTACTGGGCCATGTCGACACTGCACAATAAGCCCTAACCCAAGCACGGTGTTATTGTGTTAGGTTCATGCCATGCCATATTTTTGCCGGGTCTAATATATCTAATTGTTTTTAAATTTTTAAAAAATAATTCTAATCCATTTATATTTCATTTTTATTATATTCACAACATTTTAAATATTTTTTTAAAAAATATGATTCAGCGGTTCGAACCGGTTAATTGAACCATTTAAATTTAGTCATTAATAACATTATTTCACCTTAAAAAACGATATTATATGATAATCGATTCGTCTCAGACAAATTTTTTTTTTCCATTCGGTCAAGTATGTGGTTCTATCCGGTTTTGTATGTGCAACCCTATCGTGCACTATGATAAAAGAAAAAAAGAAAAAAAAAATCGACCGAATGCAGAGCTCATTTTGAAAGTACCATATTGCGGAACAATTAGTCCATGAATCGAGGGAGTCGGCGATCGGGGAGGAACTCGATTCGGCTCGACAGATTCGGGTAAGAGGCTTGCGAAAACAGCCCTCTCTTTGATCGATCTCACCACGTGTGTTCGGTCTCAGCACTATTCTATAGTCTCATCCTCAAATAAAGAGCAATGGAAATAAAAGGGCGGTGTGGGCGAGGGACATGAGGTAGAGATAGCCCATGGGATGTGTATGAACATTCTCGAATGGCTAAGTCCTCTCCACCCCATCATGAGGCAGAGAGTGGCCTGTGAAGTGCATCATCCACAATCATCACTCTTATGTGTGCCCATAAGTGACATCTTTCGTGTAGGGGGCATGGGATATGATGTAGACTCGACTGTATCTGTACCGTACGTGTGGGTTGCGGGTCTATCTGAACTTATTGAATCCGTTGTGAGCTCGTAAGGGAGATCGGACTCATTTTCTACCTAAGAGTTTAGACTGGTACGTGATGGTAGTGAATATTCTTATAGAATAACGACCGTGCAGTCCACCTTGTTACGTGTTGTTAAACAAGTATATTCCTCCTCCGGTCTTGGAACAACAGGAATAACCAGTCACGAGCCGAGCAATTTTCTTCCGTACTCGAGCTTGATATGCAATCTTACTGGTTATGATACTGTATTAAATTTGTTGTGAGCCAATATTCTTCTTCTTGTGTCGGATGAGGGGAACAATTAATTACGAGCCAAGCAATTTTCTTATGTACTAATGTTTGATATCAACTGACCATGGGCCTGAACTTGTAGACTCGGGTTGGACAGGGTGTAAGCCCACTAATTCGATACCATATTGAATTTATTGTGAGTCCATATGATTTAACCCATTTTCACTAAAAAATTAAGTTAATAGGTAATAGTACCCAAATTTATCATAAATTTATAATTTTCTCTTTATTTGATCGATATAGTATCGTAATCTCAATAGAACTATTCTAGCGAGGCTAACGTTTGGTATAAAAGTCGATTATGTCCGGTGTGGGCTCATCCTCCTGTCTCGTGAGCTTCATCCCGGAGACGGATGGATCTCGCAGAGGCTCTCCTCCTTCCTCGAGCCAAACGAGTAAGATCAAGGAGGGGGGGGGGATTAAGCATAACAGTGCTTTATCGCACAAAATGAGGGGAAAAGAACATTCTTTTTAAAAAAAAACAAAAAGGGAAAACGAAAATTTTGCAATTTCGCATGACGCGACAAGAGATTTCTTGGCAGACAAAAAAATGAAAAAAAATAAGTTTTTGAACGGAAAAAATGACCATTTCTTAAAAAAAAAAGATAATTTTTTGTTTATAAAAAAAATTCGAAGATTAGGGAAATTTTGACATTCACAAGACAAAAAAATGAATTAATTATAGTTAATTAGATTTCTAAGTATATATTAGAAAAAAAATTAAATAAATACAAATAAAAACTCACATTTAAATTCCCTCATTGGATAACCGCTGTCTGTCTCCCCTGTTCTTTAAATTCCGTCATCTTCTCTGCTTTGCTCTGCTCTGCTCAGCCTTGCCTTCATTCTCTTTATATTCCTCCCTAAATCAATCAATTCCCATCTTTGCACTCCTTCACCTTCCCCTCATTGCTCCGCCCTAATCAACTCACCAGAAGCAGCATTAAATAAAGTCCACCCCCCACGAAGGGAATTCACAAACGTTCCGATCAGCTGTTGGAGAGGAACTCGAGCAGACACCCCAATCTAATGCTGTGACCCCGCTCCATTATTTATTTCCATCACACCCATTCCGCATTCCCTCTGCTCTCTTCCCTTTTTCTTCCCCTTGATTTTCTATAAAACTGCCTGAGGTCTCTCGGTTTCATAACCGTCAGAGAGCCTGTCAGAGACATGCCCTGTTGGAACTTTCCTTGATGGGTCGGCCTCGTCCTTTTACTTCCGCTTCACGTTCATCGGCAGCTAAGCTTGGTATTCTCTTTGCAATGATAGTCGTTGGGGTCGCCGGCGACACTGCGAGCAAGGAGGGCAGCTACTTCATCAGCTGGGAAGATCTACGTGTGGATCAGCGAAGAGCGGGGTTGAACTGGAGGAACGAGCTGAGGCTCAACTGGACGACGAGTCGGGTCATCGTGGTCGACAAGAGCGGGAACGGGGACTCTGTTACCGTTCAGGGCGCCATTGATATGGTGCCCCTGAACAACACGGAGAGGGTGAAGATTCTCATCCTTCCAGGGATTTACAGGTTGGGTGGCGTCCTTATGAATCGATAGCACTGCAGAGTTTGAGCATCGAGTCATTTTCTTATTCTCCGACGAAAAAAATCCCCCCTTTTATTCTCTGAGCTAAAGGGTTGAGTTTGAGCTGTGTTGCTCTGTTTTCCAAGTTTCCAACCGCCGCTCTGTGTGGTGGAGTGATTCAGTTTTCTTCTCTGAGAGGGAAAACGATCTTTCACCTCTGTACATGGGGCGGGTAACATGAGGGACGGTTACCGTTTGCTTGAGTTATATTTATTTTCCATTTGTTATTATTTTTTGGGGTCAGAATAAAGTTCGGATTTAATTTCGAAACCGTGACGGTTCATCTTCACGCTGTTCTAATTTACCTCGTCTCCCAATGTCCGATGATGATCAGAGGAAAAGGAAGCATATGTCGTTGCACTTGAATATGTATGCAGGGAGAAGGTTCATGTGCCAAGGTCGAAGCCGTACGTCTCATTCATCGGGGACGAGAACCAGACTTCCGGGACCGTGATCACTTGGAACAACAAGGCGTCGGATCGAGACGGCGGAGGCTGCGAGCTCGGGACGTACAGATCTGCGTCTGTGACAGTCGAGTCCGACTACTTCTGCGCCGCCGGAATCACCTTGGAGGTATAAAACCGTCCCCAATGAATGCCGGAACTATCAGTTTCGAACCTAAAACATTCCGAGAACACTTACCTTGACCGCTCTGAATAGGCCATTATTCTGGTGGCAGAACACAGTTGTGGCGGTGCCGGGAGGGTACGGAATGCAGGCAGTGGCTCTGAGGCTGGCCGGCGATAAGGCGATGCTGTACAGGATTCGGGTGATCGGGACACAGGACACGCTTCTGGACGAGAGCGGCTCTCATTACTTCTACCGGTGCCATATTCAGGGCAGCGTCGACTTCATATTCGGCAGATCGAGATCTCTCTACGAGGTAATCAAAGGCTCCGTAGTTTCTTTAGATTGCTTCCCTTTCGTGGGAGCTAAATGTGGATTGTCCGGTGGAACCAAATCCCGTAGGATGTGCTGCTGTTTTCTCTTGCTGAAGGAACTTCCAAGGCTCTTTTCGATTCATCTCAGGACTTCACTTGCTGGCGTTTTCTTCTATGATGAACAGGACTGTGTGCTGCAATCGACGGCGACGAGAGCCGGGGCCATAGCAGCGCACCACAGGGACTCGCCGTACGAGAATACGGGTTTCTCGTTTGTCAACTGTGTGGTCAACGGCACCGGCAGCATCTTCCTGGGGAGAGCCTGGGGCAACTACTCGACGACGGTCTACTCCTACTGTTACTTCGACAGCATCATAATCCCGGTTGGCTGGAGCGACTGGAATCGCCCCTACAGGCAAAAGTACGTATGGCATTCTCATCGTTGCTTCTCCTTCTACAGTCGACAGATTTCACGAAACAACAACAGCAAATATCTCTTCAACCAGCGCACAGTCATAGCAATGCCGTTATTAGAAATAATAGCTCTCTCTCCGGAAACACTCCGGTGCCGCCGAAATGCTTGCTCGAGGTCTGAATCTTCTGACCCTCAACGGGACATGTTTCGTGTCGACAGGACGGTGGTGTTCGGGGAGTTCCGGTGCCAGGGTGGAGGAGCGGACATGAGGGGTCGAGTCCCGTGGCTGAAGCACTTCAGCTATGAGGAAGCGAGGCCATTCCTGGACAGGAAGTTCATCCAAGGGGAAGATTGGCTGAGGCTATAGCGTTGGGCCCTTCGCACTTCACATACATACATATACAAATATATACGTATATGCATACGCATGTATAGAAAATGTACCCTTTTTCTTATTCTTCACGAAAAATTAATTTAGGCATAGCAGCAATATGTTTTACCTTGGGAGATGTGACGGTGATCAGTAGCTCCATCTGCTATAGAATGCAATAGCTTTGTGTATAAACAAACTGTGATTGTTTCGACTCTGAGTGGATTCATTTCGATTGACTCATCTGTATGGACTCTAGAATACAGTGTCAATATCGTTCTCAGGAAGCTAAATTCCCCCACGGGCCCCACCTCCCGGGAGCCCACGGTGTAACCAGAGGAGCAGCCGCTGCCAGCGGCGTCGCCACCGCCAGGGAATGTCCCAGCCGGTCGTGACCCAATGCCACAATCTCGAGGGCGACCCCAGCGGGCATCTGGCAGTGTGCCCATTGCCGCCGTCACTCTTGGTCGATGTGGGCAATTTTCGCAAGACGCTGCAACTCCTTCTTATGGTGGTAAAAAGGAGGTGGGTCCATCATTTACCATAAATCAAACTCAACCAAGCCCACAAATAGATACTCGTTTTAAATAACAGAATTGTCACAAACGACGCAAAAAAGGCTAGAAATTTGAGGCAGAATATATACATATGGATCACATACAACCGTAGCTAAAAGTACAAGTACGTGGGACTGAATGACTCCTGCCCTGAGGACCTTCAACAGTAAGAGCTCTAATTCCCAGTTCACAAAACATTGGTATTTCTGATACGATACAATCAGCTAGAAATCAGAAACAAATCCTAACCCTTATTTTTAACACCTACGACAGCAATCCTCAATGATATGATCATCCTCAAGAAACCCGTGTTAGTATTCATCATACATATCCCCGAATCATCTTTAGCTGGGAGGCTGGTACCAGAACCCCACCCCCGAGTGTCAACACTTCGACTACATTATCGCAGCTCACTGCCATGAAACAAGCTAGAAACACACAATACCATCCTCGGATGTATCTCACGCTACAGCTTCGGGGATTTCTACTGTCTTAGAGTTCTCTCCAGAAGGTTCGGGTCTCTCTGGGAGATTCCCATCGTCATTTGGAAGACCGCCTACCCTGTCACAAGTCTCCAACCCATTCTTCTCACCTTCCTTGACATTATCGCAACTATCACCGATTTTAAGATCGCCATCATCCCTATTGTCTTCATCCTCAACATGCAGAATCTCTGTTCTTTCTGTCCTGTCCTCTTCTGAAAGGCAGTCAGAACTGGTCAATGCAGAGTCAGGTTTTGCCTTATCAGCAGAATTTTGTTCAATACCAGGAATCATATTGGTGTCTTGTGCGATCCCTTCATCAGGTCTGATAATCTTGGAAATAGCTGGGGAAACTGACAGCTTAGACTCAGCAGTTAAGATTGAGTTTATGTCTGGCTTTGCCTGAACATTGATCCATTGATCTCCAACCCAGTCCCTAGACTTCCGCAAATCATTTTTGGGGAAGCTCATGAATAGGTTTTCACCTGATAAACACAATTGAGCATGAAACAAATCATGCATAAGGTTGAGAAATATACAGAAAATACTCAGAAACCAATCAAAAGTTGCATAAATAAACTCGTTCCCTAAAATGCACATACCAGGAAAGTAAATCTGAAGAGTATCACCAGGATTATTTTCCTTAGGACCGATCACAACCCCTTCCCACCACCCATCACTCCACCGAGCATCTACAGCCATCCCAATGTCGAACACAACTTCAGTTTCATCAACAGCAGGAGGAATTGGCCTGACGGTCAGGCGACCTGAGCACCTCATGCCAAGCTTATCAGGCATTGCAAATTTCACAGCTGGGATCCACTCCTGTAGATAAGCCATCAATTACCATGTCAACCAACTTGCTCACATAAGTATTATATTGGTGCAGCAAACAATTCCTGTATGATCCAGAGCTCACTTTGTTTTAGTATAACTAAGCAAAATCACAATTTTAACTGTTCAATTCAGGGCATACCTCAAGATTACTGCTTCCATCTTCATCCAACAAATCATCATACCGAACTTTCAACTGTTTACTAGTCACCAGCAAGACTGTACATTTAAACCAGCATCCTCGAATACCACTGTCTTGACACAATGTCTCTATCTTGTTATCAACCCTAAGTAAAGAGGCATAGGCAGGGATGGATTCTACTTGTGTGGGTGAAAGAAATCTCTCGCCTACCACACTGTATTTTGCCTTCTTTGCAATTCCACAATTAGGTACGGTGAGATCTTCTACAGAATTTCCCATACCAGAATAAACTGTTACTGACTTCTGATATCCCCTACCACTTCTAACTCTTTTACCTCCCACTTTGACATCATCTCTAGGGCTCAAATCCTCTTCTTCCTCCTCAGTCAAGCCATTCCTTCCAGAGATGGGCATTTGCAAGGAACTCGACAGCAGACAAGAGAGAGATGGTTGGTTAAAATAACCACGCAGTTTACTTAAGTCAAAGGGCTTCACTGTATTGTTTTTGAACTGTCTGAAGCACATGTGTACTTTGGATGATAATGCACCAGGAAAATCAGCTAAGCACTTGAAGTAATGTTCCTTTGTCAGAATAGCAGCAGGACCATCAACACACTCTGCACTGATTACCTGTGCATAAGGCGTGATGAAAACTTCTTTTTGGTGAGGGTTTCTTAAGGGAGTTACTCCCTTGACCTCCTCGCTGTAGTGAAACCACCTAACCTTGACCTTCTTCTGTCCTCTCTTGTTTTCATACATATCTTCCACATAAGCAAGGTAGTTGGTGTCTCCCCTACCCATGACATAGACGAAGGAGTAGAGCTAAACATTGGGAATGAAGCACAATATTAGGAAAGAGACAGTGAATGAGCAAATACTACTTGAAGGGTAACCACAGAGGGCTTTAAATACTTCAAAACTGCATGTCATATATTTATTGGAAGAAAGATTCTTACAGCTATTGTAATCCCATTTCTGGAAAATGCTCGGTAATGCTTCAGCGGTTTAACACAAGACCATGGAGCACCTGACCATGCAATCTCTGAATTACCCCCATTCGAAATGCTCCTGGCAAATCCCTAATAAGTTGCCAAGAATTTAGTATAACTGGGCATAACAAATTTTTATAAGAACAAGTGCCCGACAATAATTTGATACCTGGGCCTGGGCTTCCTTAACTAGAAACTCAAAGGACCCCGAAGCCTGTGGTGACTCATTATCCGGCGACTCTGTCATCAAGAAAAAAATGAGACATTAACTACAAAAACTTCAATTTCTCACCACAATTTGACGGCCTATTATATAATAACAACATTTCCACCCAGACTCTAGCAACTCTATAAGGAAATGAATAAATCATTCTAAGAACTATACACATACCACATGGTTTCGAAATCATTGAAGTAAGCCAATCCACAACCTCTCGTCTAGACCTCCATTTGTGACCAGAATGGATGCCAATTGCAGCACCATAAGGCCTTACGAACTCTTCAGCTACAACATAGAACATATGCCTAACACTCCTCTCAGTTCCTACAATAGTAAGAACAGAATCCCCAGCAGAATCCTTCAAAATATAGTGAACCACCCTGTTTCCACGCTCTTGTGAGACATACTGCTCCTTCCACTCCACAAAGCAGTGGCTTTCCTCCAACATATTGACCGGAATCACCAAGAGGGACAGATGAAAACAAAAAAACTCCTCCAGATCCTCACCATATAGCTAAAAGTGGGCTTTTTAACAAGAGCAAACAGCTCAGATGCGTGGAATCAGCAGCTAAAGACCAGGAACGGGCTCCTAACCTAATGGTCGGTGAAAACTCCATCAACAGTCCACAAGTAATTACCCTAGCATGGCAGTGGCTCCCCCCCCGAGGTTGCAGCTAATGCGCAGGGAAAGTCAAACGAGACCAGAATCACATAGCAAATGATGCTACACAGCCAAAAATAGCCGATGTAAGAAAGGCAGCAAGCTGGTCCAACAAAAACTCAAGAAGCAACATCTACCCCAGCCAAGTTCTTTCCAAGAACCGCAGCCGCCGCAGCCCCAAGCGGACAAGAGAAAACGAAGAAAGAGACGGGTTGGGACCAGGAGGAGACCAGCGGTGGGCACGATCTGCCAGCAGATCAGGAACACCGTAGTTTTTAGGTGAATGGAGTACGAGACGGCTACTGAAAGGAGGTGGTCAGAGGCGGAAGGGTAGTTGAAAAGAGCTATGTATTACGCTCAGAGAGAGAGAGAGAGAGAGAGAGAGAGAGTAGGAAGGGTTTGTTTCGAAGCTTAGCAGAGGGGTAGCTGAGCAAATGATGACGTAAAGAGGAGAAAAATGACAACAGAGGGTGCGGAAGGTGCAGAGAGAAAGAGAGAGAAACAGAGAGAGAGATTTGCCTGTTTACCAAGAGAGGAAGAAGATGAAGATGAGGAAGCAGATGGAGAAGAAGAGGGAGGAGGAAGAGATGGGCCGATCTGGGCCCGTCACTCGTTTGGTTAGCTTAGGCCCATTTGGGCCTTCTCCGGCCCACCTATTTTGACAGCCTATATCTTACATTTGGATACTGTCATCTGCAATCGCAAAATTCCCATAGAGAGCAATGAGCAGTGACACCCCAGCACCAGCCGATGTGGATCCTGGCTCGATGTTGGATTAGCCTTGAGCGGTGTATTGTCGATCTCGGCAGCAACAGCAGTATAGGCTCTGTAGCTCGGCAGCTCTTCCCGACGCTGTTCCATCGTTCCTCTCCATTTGTTCTTTCTGGTTATTCTTCACTTTGGGGAAATTCCTAACAGAGAACCATATCAATGTGACGGATCACACCATCTCAATCCTTGTTCCCTGTGGGTATCCTACTCGGGCTTGTAAACCCCCCACGGCTGAAATGAAAATTGATAGCTTACAAGCCTGGATTCCCGATTCATGTAAGCTCTCGCGGTCTGTGAAGCTAGTGAGAGAAATGACATGCACTATAATACATCAGAAGCTTCTCTCCTTTCATGGAATTCTGGGAAAAAACTTGTATATTTCACACTTTATGGACTACGCAGATCATTTTCACATACAAGATCACCTTTTTTTCTTTTTTGGTTTCAGGGCGATTCTAGCCGATCCCAACATTACTTTCACGCCCACAAACTGCTATTTTCGAGGTTCCAGAACATCAGTACCTGGGCGTGGTCCATTTTTGCATCAAGGCTTGGAGAAGAACCTCGAACAAAATCAACAATGCCGCTCATAGGAATCCTGACATCTCCACCGTTTCTCAGTTGCTGGCATCGAAACCTGCATCAAGACGAGAGGCAGAGCTTCATAAGAGATATAACAGTACAGTATCCCTTTAGTTCACTCTGGAGGAGTGAACAGAGGACAGGGTATCAATTTTACTCGCTTCTGGCGGCAGGTGAGAGCCATTCTGGGTGCAGACAAGAAGAATGTTCTTGGAATTAAGGCTTCCAGAGATTTCGATCAGATAATTCTGTACCAAATCACCACCAGGATGTATCCAGTTCTCCACGAACCTTTTTCTTGTTTCTTTTGGGTAGCAATAAGCAGCATTTATATATGAGGAGCCTTCATGCATAAGAGTCACTCACAGCTGATTTCAGAAAGCTCGAACAAGGCGAGCAGCAAAGGCCCCATCCAGGCAGTGCTTAATGGGGTTCGAGTAGTAGAAACCTCTCTCAGTGACGAAATTGCCAGGGACGTAATTGTCGACAGGATCTATGCCAAATTCCTGAATTCAGACACGTGAAATCAAATATTGCATTCACATCCACTGAGAAATTCCCAACTCGAGAGCCCTTCAGTTCCTCCCTCATCAGATAGAAACCCCGGCCACAAAAACCAAAATTTGATTGACATTTTGAGATGCACATACACAACTGTTCATAAATTACCGGGTGCCTTAGAAGGAATGCAACCACTCTCTCCTCATTCTCTTCAGGATCAATAGAGCAAGTGCTGTAAACTAATATGCCACCAGGCTTAACCAAGCTGTCAGAATACAAAAATGTGAAAAAACATAGTGAGATACCAAGGAGAGAAGATGGCATAGAGGACAAGGAAACTTGGAATGGGGGGAGAGAGACAGGTTTCTTGCCTTGAGGCTGCATCAAGGAGCTCATCCTGCAAATTCCTGAGCTCTCCTAAATCCTCCAACGTCTTGTTCCAACGTAGGTCAGCCCTCTTCAGGCAATTGGAAGAAGAAAACAGACACTAATCAGATTGTTCTTATGCAATATTAGCAACATTTTATGCCTGTTTTAAGTGATGTTTCTAATCGTTTTAAGTCTCTAGCTTGCTGAAGGCTATGTCAGTGGAATAAATCTGTGATATATATCTGTTATACACTCTCACCTTTGACAGAACACCCAGACCAGAACATGGAGCATCCAACAAAACTTTGTCAGATTGTTGTGGGCTGCCTTTCTGGACAAACAAAAATTGCATGTAAGAGAAAATTCGGAGGAAGCCTCTTCATATAGAGAAAGGAACATATAGCTTACAGCAAAATTACGAAGATCCGCACAGATTGTGGTGATAACATCATTGACTTGATGCAGTTTGGCTGTTTCCCTAAGGATTCTCAACCTTCCTCCATTTATGTCGATTGCAGAAACCATGCCTGCAATTAAAGATAAATTTTCATTGCAATGGTCAGTATCCAACCATGAACATTCAACTGCCGCATCTAATGTGAAGCTTCCCATATTCAGGTGAAAACTGAAGAAAGCACAATATGGGCACTTCAATGACAGATTCTAGGAACAGTAAAAAGAAAACATTGGTAATAAGCTTAAAATGGAGAGCCTGAGTAGAAAAGTTAAAGTTCAATATCAAATGTTCCCAAAGGGACAGGATAATAAATATTACCCTGTCCACGTAATTGAGCTGCCATGAACAGAGTCTTCCCCCCTGGAGCAGCACAGCAGTCAATGATTCTCTCCCCCGGTTGAGGATCCAAAACAGAGACAATCATTCCTAGAAAGAAGTACTCACAGGAAATAAGATTTTGATCATATATCAAAATCAAACAACAAAAACTGTGAGTCTGACATAACTTCTCTCGCCTTTGCATTGGCAGAGGCACAAAGAATCTTGTAACAATTCATAAATCCAACAAACAGTCGCAGGTATACATTGAGACAAATTCTTAGACATTAAAGTAGGACTGAAATGAAACACAAGAAATATGAGAGCAATCAAGAGTGGTCTGATAAATAGGTAAATATCTTTTACCAGCACTTTCATCTTGGACTGCACATTTTCCTTCCTTAAGCAACCCAGCTTGTATGACAGCCTTTTGGAATATCAGAAATTACAGAAAATTAGTGACTAGCTTGAAATGAGACTCATCACCATAAAACATATATATACATATTTTTTTTTTTACATTGTGACACTCAATTTAGAGAGAAATTTAAGAGAACAGGCAGTACTGAAACCTGCAGCCCAGTTTTGACCCGAACAAAATTGGGTAGATGCAACGAGAGCTCGTATGGGACCTATCCCCAGGGAAATTCATGTATCAGTGCATGAAGGCAGACAATGTCGCAACTGATCAAAGAATGAAAGATAGACTAACATAAATAAACAAAGCAGTCTTGTGTTCCATTAAGAAGGTACTCCACATGTCTGTCCTTAGATAGCAGCCATGAATTTTCCAAACAATTGTATCTTTTCCACGTAGAAAGTTTCTCATCAAGATGCCTATATCAGCACCCTGTTTTGACCAAAATATATACTGATCTAGAACTCAATTAAATCTAAGTTTGTACTTGCAAAATCACGTTGAATATTTTTAGACTCCAACAAAATTACATTTGTGAATGAGAGAGAGAGAGAGAGAGAGAGAGAGAGAGAGAGAGAGAGAGAGAGATTAAACACCTCTAAAAGATCAAGTTGCTTCACAAGGTCAGCTCTGGTGGAACCTCTCCCACTGTTGGCCCTGACATTAGCATCATGATGCTCTCTCTCAGATCTGCTATTATTAAATTAAATAATGGAAGATATAAAACTGTAGGAGGAAACCTTAAACTATATCTGGGTTCGCTGTTATTCCATTCCATCAGCCTTATGGTTTCTTCTAGCCCAAGATACTTTGTCCATCGCCTTACCATCCACTAGAGGTATAAATCAAGAAAACTTTAGCATAAGCTATCAGTTCTCTGACATGAGGGCAAAAATTCAAGTCACAGCAACCTGCTTTCCTTTTCCTTCGTTGATTAATGAGTCAAGTGGAAAAAATTATTTTTGGGAGTATTCAATAAAGAAAATTCATTAATATTGCATCAAGAATATGCATAAAATCATATACAAATAGGTTTTAGCTCTACAAAAACATGAGCCTACTCATAAATCACTCATGAATACTTAACAATGAGAACCCCTATACATTTGACTATACCAAAAATTTACATCCCATATCCACCTCTCCATAAACTTGGAATCTTGTGTTTCTACCCCTCAAACGCCCTCCTATTCCCCTCCTTTCAAAAATTCCAAAAGATGGAGAGAGGTATCAACCTAATTAATTAGCTGTTCCTCTTTACTACCACAAATCCCAAGCCATGCTCTAAGCTCTCAATTAGCTGTTCTTGATGTAGCCCTATGTACTCTTATTAGCCAAAAAGCTACCACCCACATTCTATGAGTCCGTTTACAATGGAGAAGCAAATGATTAATTGATTCCTCTTCCTTGCATAGGAAGCATTGGTTAATTGTAATCTTTCCTTGCTGTGTCAATATAATTTATCAACTTACCACAGGGTGAGAATAAAGAGTGGCAAGAGCACGAGCTTGTGAACGGTCATCACCTTCCACTTTTGGGATTGGAAGTGAATCACTCTCCTGCCACCAGAACATCACTCTATTCAAATAGAGCCATTAACTAACTTGAAACACCATACACATAACACACATCCATCTACAAAAATTTAATTTACATGACATACCTTAAGCAAAACCAGTTTCCGGAGGATACCATTGACCATGTTACCAGCACCAGGTCTGAGAGCCACCTTAGCAAGCCTCACATTCTGAAAGTTACATAAAAGATGAACCATGTGAATAACTTAAGGAAGAGATGCAGAACAGAGAATTCAAGATGCATGTGGGAGCTTAATAAAAAAATTTGTTTGTTAAGTTCCTAAGGCTAATACAAAATTTGTGTAACCTTATTTGATAGAAGAGTCTTCAATATAGAGGATGTCCAAGATAATTCAGACTGTCATCATCATGTTTTATCATTCATTTCACGGTTATGTGCTTATTTCTTCCCCAGCCACAAAACATGCAGGGGAAAAATTGAGAAAGTGAAAGACAAGGGTCATGAAAACCCTAAGTTCAGAATAACAAACAAAAAAAACTTAGTGTTATTGAATTCTATAATCAAAATCCAGTGATTAGTGTTATATTATATTTCTAAAAGAAGAAAAGGAATATGTTAATGTTATGGGGGAAAAAACATAGTGCAAAATTTGGTAAGGCATCATCTACCATAAAATCAGTCTTCAAGATAATTTATGAATGAGCAGAATTACAAGATTATAGCAAATATTGGGTAGATGTAAAGAAACACAAAAACTAGAGCCTTATTGTGGCCCCAGAATAAAAAATGACCTCATCTACAACTGCATAAGTAGGCATATTTAGCTTGACAATCTCATAAAAGCCAATCCGAAGAATCTGCAAGAAAGTAAAAACAATCAGTGTTTCTTTAGATTGCCATAACAAGAAATAATTCAAAATGCATATAGTTAATGAACAATATGTTACAAACATAAGCCTAGTCTTTATTATCTTAGGCACATTTGGACAAAAGCACCGATCTATGCTGTGGTCTTCTCTTATTTTGACAGTCAAAGTGAAATTACCTGTAAAAGAAGAGGCTCCATGCTGCCAAATGCATTCCTGTCATTGCATAGAGACAAAATTAAGTGATCAAGAAATCTCCTCCAGCGGATGGTGCCTCCAACAACATCTGTAACCTATACATAAAATAAATTAAAAGGTCGCAATTCTAATGGGATGAGATTCACAGCAAAGGAATCCAATTTTTTTACTGAGAAGCATAAATTGGAAAATTTCCCCAACAAAATATGGGATATAGAACCAACCAATCTAAGATCGCGAGCGTCCAAATCTCGAGTGCGAAATCCAAGCGTTCTCTCGACATAACCCATCTCGTTATCACCAGATCCTTTCCCTCTTTCATTCAAAAGGTCAGCAAAAGCACCGCCCAGCTCTATTCTCATCAATCTCACAGCAGACACTGCCAAAGACATGAACAAACAGAATCTCGCATTTCACGCCCAAGGTTTGAAAAAGTAGAAGCGGATGGAAAGCATCATGAACGTGATGTCCACAGAGAAGAATCACTAATACAACAATTTGGGCTCCTCTACAGAAGATGCTAGCACGGGGTGCCCCCAAGACTTGCTAAGCGAACCAAGAGAACCCAGATTGTACCAAATTCTCAGTTTAAAGCCATAGAACTACGTGGCCTGGAGAGACAGAACAATGCTCCTATTTTGGTTTTTGCCTGCTGGGGAGCGAATATCGTTGGCAAAAGCCACAGCTTATCTCTCAAAAGACATTAGCTAAATGCACTGATGAGACCGCTTGAATTCAATCTACTGTGTCCAGGTTAACGCCAAAGACTATTTCTTTTCCTCGATAAGCCAAATTGCAGTGAGGGAGAGAAGAGAGATATGCGTGTACCTGCTCTATGAGGAGAAACCTCTAAATTAAGCTTCTGGGTTCTATCGATTTGGGAATCTCGACCTGCAAAACCGAAACTTTGTGAATGAGCCTGAGATAAGCAGTGGGCCAAATATAAAACGTTCGATCATCGGTGGACCCGATTTATCAGTTGCCTCGCTCGAGAAAGACAGAGAGACACGGGCTAAAGGGTCCAACCGACAACCCAATCTTCGAAGGGAGCTCAATAAAGAGGAAACTTTTAAACTGTTCTATGGAAGAGGAGTTCTCCTTTTTGGGTAACCTCTTCTGTAAGTGGGGATTGAGGTATTCGTGTGGACAGCGTGCTTCAGTGGCTTAGAAGGAGAAGAACGTCCCTGAGTCCGCAGAGACACAGTAACGCCCAGAGAGAGCAGGTGCGCCATAGCAACAATGGTGAATTCGAAGCTCGGAAGGATATAGATAGATATGGCTGGCGTGCTCCGGTTTTGCCGTGCACTGAAATTAGAGCGGGAATGGAAAAATTATTTTTTGACCCTGAACTTTTTTGGTTTTTTCATTTTAACCAGCTGTCAAAGCTGACCTGTTTGACTCAATGCGAATAAGCCACGTGGCATGGACGAGGTTTCCTCCGGTACCGACGCTTTTCTCTGCCGTTTAATGCTACACGTGGCAATAGCCCACGTCTCGACGGTGGCCCATCGCCGTCGGTGTGGATAACGCCGTTTAGGCATCGACGGCAGGGGCAAAAAAGTCCCCCCGACAGAGGGAAAATGATTTGTCGCTCTCACATATGCTGAGACTTCTACTCTTGACCCAATTCTCTCTCTCTCTCTCTCTCTCTCTCTGCCTCTGAGAGTGATTCTCTCTCTCTAGCATTCATGTCGGTACGGAATCGCTCTTAAATTCCCAACCCAGCTTTCCTCCCTTAGTCGATGCCGTTGATTTTTGCTTGTTTTAGCTCAAATTCATTGGCAATTGCTCGTACAGAGCTTGAATTGTCGTCATCTTTTAGCTATTTAAGTGATTTAGCGTTCATTTCGTTCTTTATTTCCATCTGTGCAGTTGTATACCCGATGGTTTTTATCAGTTTGAGCTCAAGAATTTTTTTTTCCCGTGGATGTCCTGTTGCATGAATCTAAAGCTTGGTGCTTTGTGTTGAATTCAATTATACGTCTGGAACTCTTTGTTTAAATTCCTGCGGACGTTATTACTCTGTGTCTTCTGAAGAATTTTAGTTTTTCGGCTGCAATAGATGACGGAAAAGCATCATGAGCTTCCTTGTTTAATGCGGAAGAACAAAGGAATTTCTAGATATGTGAAGAAAATGATATCCTTCGTATTGTTCGGGTGTATTCATTGTATGTAACATAAGCCATGAGATCGCATGCAATGGTGTGAAGATGAAATGCTGATGTAGGTGAAGGAACCACTCTATTTGGGACGAAATTTGACGAATTGGTGAACTGTTATATGAGGAGAGGGTGAAGAATTGGTTGCGAGCATTACTAAAAGTAGAATACTTAAAACTATTATTGGAATGGACTGCAGATGCAGTCAGGATTTCGTTATATTAACAGCTATTTCACTTTTACTTTTGAGGGGCGAGTTGTCTAGTTATCTGATGCAGGATTATTCTCTGTAATAATTGAAAATTACCAGGGTAGATTTATCTTGCTGAGCTTGATCTAGCTGTACTGCACCATGTCTAGTTGGGGTACTAAAGTTGACTTTGAAATGCAAAATGACTTCATCGAGGCCTCTTTTCGCAGGAGGAATTTATGAAAAATGTCTTTTGAAAGACATATCAAGTAGCTTATCAGAATTGGTTATCAGGATAGATTTCCTGACCCTTAAAATAGTTATCATTTTAAGAAATTATAGCATTTTAGTCTTGAAGCAAGTGAAGTTAGTTAATTTTTCATCTACTCTAAGATGGATTATCTGAATCTGAGTGTGCACAAAATCTTTGTTTTTTGGTAGGAGAGCGTGCACAAAATCTCTGATCATGCTATGCTATAACTACATAGAAACATTAGATTAATTTGTTATTTTAGAATCGGTGCCCAAAGAGAATTCTTGCCCTGCTGGCATGAATGGTGCATTACAAAGAGAATAGAAGTACGCCTCTCCTCATAGGGAGCCAATGTCCTTGGTTCAATTCCACCAGTGGCTGTTCTCCATTGGACGAGAAAAAGTAAAAAGAATAAATTATCAAAGAAGTGCTCTATCAGTTATTGGCTTATGTAAGGATGCTGTGCGATTATTAACTGACTTGTCGTTGGACAGCGTGTTGTATACAAGAATTTTTACATTAATCGATCAGCTATCAGCTGACTCCATTTGCAAATTTCTCACATGTTGGTCCATGCCAGTTCTCTTGTTGTAGCTCGAATGTTTAAATCTAACACTTGTCTTAACTATAGCAGTTGAGTTTTCATTGTATTAAATTTGGCTTTTCAATCAGTTACAATAATTTCTTTCTGCTGAATATAATCAGCTACGATGTTAACTGCATGCTAAGTGTTTATTACTGGTGGAACTGTGCCATTACATGCCCTTCTGTTGATGTGATGTAATTCATTGGTCATATGTAACTAAAGGGACTTGTGTACATTCAAAGTGGAAAGGAAATTCTGGCATGTCGGTATTTTTGCCGTGTTCTCTTCATGATGTCCCTGATTTCTTTCCACCTGGAATTTCACTTCCTTTCTGACTTGGTTTTGTAATGACTTGTGATTGGAATGTTAGCAGGATAGTATAGCAAGAATATCGCCCTTAATTGCTCATTACTTCTAATATAAAATGAATACTCACTGTGAAATGCGGCAGTATTATGTTCCATAATGTTTTTATATCTCCATGCCAGGAAAAGGATTTGATTTATTCTTATAGGTTATATAACCTTCCGTTTATCAGATTTTAATTAATATAGCATGATCAACTTGAAAAATCCTTGGTTCATGATGCCTATCTGGTAATGACTATGTAAACTCAGTTACTTTGCTTTACAGGAAAAGGGCCAGCCACTTCCAAAATTCGGTGAATGGGATGTCAATGACCCAGCCTCTGCAGAGGGGTTCACTGTAATATTCAATAAAGCTAGGGATGAGAAGAAGACCGGTGGCAAGACTGAGTCTCCTGGAAAGGTCGATACCCCAATCAAGCATGAGGTGGATTCAGGCAAAACTCCAACCGTAAGTTGGTTATTCTTCTGTCATTCACTATTTGTCTTGTAAGATAGATACAGTTGAGTTTCTACAATTACCAGCTCAGACATATATGATGCAATGTTCCAAGATTGTCGCTCATCTCTTGACGAAGAAAACATGGCAAAATTTACATTAAGTATGCTTTTCTTTTGAATCTTGAAAGAAAGGATAAATTAACTGCTTGGAAGAGTTTGTCGGCATTGCTAGGAATGACAGGCTTGTAAAGAAAATCCAATGCTCAATTTTGTTAATCGCAAGCTATTCAGAAAAGTTGTTCTGCATAATTTTCACATGCTGATTAAACTGTATTGGGGTGGCTACCTTGTTGCCTGCAGAAAAAATGGTTTTGCTGCACTCAGAGACCAGCAGCAAAAGATTGAAGAGGTGCCATACATCTTCCTCCAAGAAATCCCCTTTTATATGCATGTCCATGAAGTGAGTGGCACTAGTCCATGAAGTGAGTGGCACTACTCTCTTTCAGAGGACAAAGGAGCACGAGCATCATGATATGTATCTCTTGGATTGTTTCATCTTGCTGTAAAATCCCTGAGCCATAGGGATGAAGTTAATGACAGACATGACAAACGACTCTTATCAAGCTCTTTATGTACCATATCCTGGTGGTTGATCTGTTAATTCCCTGGTGATGCTCGTATGTGTCTTGTGGCATAGAGCTTTTGTTGGTATTATTCTGCCGATCATTGTAAATATATAAAGGCACGACTCGAGGATGAAATAATAGGAGTAATCAAGATAAGTATCTTATGAGGCATTGCTATTGCTTTTCCATTCCACTATGCCAAATGGACTGGGATCAGCAGAGTAGAGAGGTTTCCTGCAGAAAACTCAGAAACAATCTGGTATGTAAGTTAAAACACTGTAAATCAGATGTTCCAAAATCCTTCCCAATTGTGTATTCACTACTCAATGAAGCACAACCGATGTTAAACTCGGGATATCCCAAGCTTTCTCTCAAATAGTCGGCGAAGAAGATAAACTTGGAGAACGCTGGCGCCAACAAGTGCCAGGGATTCTATCACGGCCTTGTGAATTGCCCTTCTGCTCATCACTTCATTAACTGCCATTCAAAAAGCACGAGCTTTTAATCATCAAAATTTGAAGGGAAAACTCTCATGCATTTTTCCACAGAAACAGAAAACAGGAACCGTTCTCCAGAGTCAGTCACCAGTAAGGATATGAAAAGATGTAATGCGTGGGCATTTAATCTCACTGCATGACAATCCATTCTTTTTCTAATCTTAAAAAAAGAGCCTTTATCGAGCAAACAACTTCCTCAATCTCGGAACTAGAACATTAAAATTGTACTTTTCAGGATCATTAATTTTCAAGATGTAAAAGCACTCGTGTCTCAATGTCAAACAAATGAAAGATGGATTTCCTGTAGGAGAAAGTTGTGAAACATAGTTGATTTTCTTTCTTACTAAGCTGTACATTTTCACAAGAGGAGGTTTATGAGGAACAGAGTGAGATACCGATTGATTGCCGTTCAGTTTGAGCATCGAGCCAGTGCTGCTCAAACTGAATGTTGAAGAGAGCATCCTCCAGCTTCTGTAACTGCTCCATCAGAGGGTTGAAATGCTCTGAGGATACAGAACAACATTTACATGTGAGCCTAGTTTTCGTTCTCAGTATAGCTATCAAGCCTCAATTAGGAATACAAGTTTCTCCAGTTGACAAGTTGCAAAGGTATGTATTATCAAAAGGGAATGCCTACCATCTTTTGCATGCTCATCATAGTATGTAAAATGACCAACATGAACATCAAAATCAATCGTCTCATGATAGGGAGACTTGTTGGAGAAACAGAAGCGATGCACTCCCTTCCTGTGTGCCACAAACTCGAATTTCTCACTTGTTTTGTCATGAAAGTCTTGAATCTGCTCACCACCAGGGCCCCTCACCTGATTTTTTTCAAATGCAGTAAGTTCAGAGTTCCCTTTTTTTAACCTTTGGAGAAGATCTACTCTAATTGTAAATGCATAAAAAGGAAAAACAGTATCAAAACAAAGAATTGGACAGCTCTCTTCCAAAATTTTCCCAACTCAATGACGAAAACTTTATGACACCACTGTTAATCCATATTGCATTGGATGAATTACTCAGATACGAGAAGATAAATGGTTGTTATTGCAGTGCTAACTAAGAAATCAGAAACAAATTGTAAAATGCTTTCTGCAAACTGCTCAGTTCACTCAACCAAATTTATAGTCATCACGTCCAAATCGTAATGGAATTGATGGATCAAATTACTCATATGAGACGAAAGCAAACAGAGAAAAAGAATTAACAATATTCGAGTAATATGAAAGTGTTTGTGAGATTACCACAAGGTCGACACCATCTTGAGTATAATGCCAGGCCGAATCAGACTTAACCACCACGAAGGAGACATGAACAGTGTCCCCGTCATACTCAACTTTGTGAGAGAAACATTCTTCCCTGTCTATCACAAATCTAATACCCGTAACCGCGTGCAGGCTCGAAAAAATCGTGAGCCCGACAGCAAGAACTGAGACGAATGAACCGGACTTCATCTGCAAGCTCCAGCAATTTATATACTAAATTCAGTCGGATAAAAGAGATAAATTCTATCCATAAGCTGACAAACAACAGATTTACGACATAGGGGAAAATGGAGAGCCGAATTCTTATAATTCATCCTTGAAATCGAGTTTGATTCTCACCTCGACGGTCTGCACTTTAGCAAGAAGCATCAAATCTACAAGTTCCAACCCAGAACATTAAACGTAAATTCGAACACATCTGAACCGTTTTTCATATTCATACATACAGCCAAAAAGATTGACGTTTGGCACCGTTGTGGATGCTGTCGCCTAGAAAGACAGAAACTTGAACGTCGAATCGGCAGCATTGAGACGATCGGACCACAGAAATCTAACCAAGAAAACTGAAGCCAGAAAGGAGTGGCCGACATCCCATTTACCTTCGAAACGAATAGCTCTGATAACCACCCTCGCAGCAGCGATAGCGTATCGAAAGGTGGCAAAAATGACAGAAGCTTGCTTATGTATGTGTCTGGTGGCAAGAGGTTCTGCCACACGGCTGCACATTAATTGCCTGAGCTCCGTGCGATCACAGCCGTCGATCAACTGCCGCGGTTCTTTTTCATTGTTTTTTTTTATATAAACCGCCAATATTCAGTTATATTTTATCCAACTAACTAATTCGGATCACCCGAATCAGTCCATTTAAGGGGTTAAGAGCTTCCCACCGCGGCTGATACTCGAACTTAAATCCTTCCATTGGAATAATAAATGTCGAATCACTCTATCACGCTTACGGTAAATTGTTCTTTTTCATTGTTACTTTCGCAGCCCCCACCCACAACTTATTTCCAGCTTAATTTGCTACCCAAATTTATCTCACCATGTCTCTTCTTATTTCCAAGCCGACAGTTTGATAATCACGCATGGCCTCGATTGGATCCAAACTCAACTGTTTAAATTATCGAATTATGAAGTAGGAACATATGATATGGCTACCGAGCTGCGAAGCACGAGCACGTGTAGAAAGAAAGCAGCACAAACCTCAAAATTCTCGAAACCTCAGAGTGGATAAGCAACGAGCTACGACTTGACAGTCGTACACAAGAACACATTCTGCTTTGTTCTTGCTCATTTCAGAAGGGAGCAAAGTTCGATAAAGAGGGCTAATTCGGACAAAGATGATTGCATTGTCACTTTCAAGCAAACTCCTCATCGTGAGCATCATTCCTTTCCACAATTCGATTCTAACCTTAATGATCTGGTTTTGGAGCTTAGCATACTTCTGCTGTACAGAAATCACTATCAGACAATCACAAGAATTGAACAAGCCTGAATTAGCATACCCAGCTTGCTTCATCCCAGTTGCTTGTAGCAGCTGTAGGCAACTGCAACTGATACCACAGCACAAAGAACAGCAAGAGCAGCGTAAGTGTCCTCACGCTCCCAGCTCTCATACCAGGTGGGCATGCTGCAAACTTTCCTTGTGCGAGTTCCCTTCCCGCTGTTCAGTCGATGCACTATTTTTTCTCCCATCTTTGTTTCATGGTTGACCTCTATTGACTTCTCTCCAGTGTCAAGATTTTCGGACTTGTTACACAAGAAAGGGGTCTGGCAGCATGATGAACTCCCATTTTCCTGGCAACAGCCTGAGTTCTCCACAGGAGGCCCTGTAATTGGATAGCTCCTCCTTTCTGTCCTAAAGTCTGTAAAGCCTTTAGCAGGACTAACCACGCTCGAACTGCTTTGCCATTGTAACCTCTGTTCTTGCAATTTCTTCTGCTCATCCTCTGATAAACCCATCTGACCCCTGCAGTCAAGACAGGTCACCAGTTATTGATTTAGAACTGTAAGACCTCGTTTCACCTTGTGTTCTGTCTTTTCATTAAATTAATTTAAACATCGTATGGTTCATTAATTCTAGAATGCCTGTGAGTTAATTGGATAAACAAACAAAATTACCTCCAAAGTCTGTCAACGATTTCACCTCTTCCAATATGCAGCTCCAGCAACAGGGGCACATCTTCAGGAGCAACATACCCATACCTGCATTTCAAGAGAAGGAGGTAAGTGTAACCACGAAACCATAAAGCCAGTCAACCAAATTAATATACCAGATACATGTAAAATGAATAATGATGTCAAATGTGAAATAGCATAGTACCAGTGACCAGAGACTGATCCGTCAGCATCCGTTCCAAATACTATCACATTCCCCGCATATTTGTGTCCCCCAACATGGGAACATGGGCTAACGGACACTTTACCCTGAAGGCCGTACATTTCAATCTCTTCCCTGAACCTGTTAACAAGTGCAGGTCCACAAACTCCACAGCGACGATCCCGAGACCCATGTGAACATACAAAGATATATGAACCACTTAGCATTTCAGGATTCCCAGGAAGCCACTCACTATCCTTCACAAGTACTTCTTCAACGAAATTATCCACATCAAAATGTGTCAATCTCCTATATAATTCATAAATATACTGTTTAGTATTTAAATGGTAAAGGAAACAGAGGACTTGAGGAGTACCCAAGCAAGTGCTAAACAAGTGTACCTGTATCTGATCATGTCAGGAAAAATCAATACATCTCCATTTGATGTCTCGGTACCATCACGCCCTTCACATATTGTTAAGCGGGTCTTTGTTTTCAGGAAGATAGGCATCAAGAAATTCATATCAGCTAAAAAGAACCAGAAGAAATGATACAGTGCAAAACAATAGAAACGCTTAGCGGAAACCCCTAACTACAGCTAATATAGCATGCACAAAACACAAATTTGTGGAGCAGATAACGGAAAAAAAGGGTACTAATCTGCCCCATTATGTTCGCAGACAGCACCTGTCTCACATATATCAACTAGATAGGATGGTGGACTATACAACGCAAACATTCTGCTATATTTATTCACCTAAGGGAGATTAGATAATCAAAGTAAGATTTTTGCAACAACCAACAATTTAAATTCAGGAACTGAGCTAAAACAGAGCTGGACAGACAAGTGAAATTTCCAAGTTAGTCTACAATTGTGATACTTCCATCTCTCTATGTCAATATTCATAAAATTCAGACAAAAAAACTCAAGTCAGAGGATTAGAACCTTCTGAGTAACACCCGCTAGATCACCTTTCTGAATGAAAGCTAACACAAAATGAAACAACGCACTTCGTCTCAATAACACAAACAAAACTGCTTTATTAACCACCCAATTGTTTATTTGAGATTATTAAATTGATAGGAAGGACCCCCCCTACCAATTACCTCATTTCTTCAAACTAAAAGGCAAGACCGAGAGAAGAGTAGCACATAACATCTGGACTTGAGAACCATGTACACTTTCCAATTTGATGCATTACAAACAAACTTCATACTTACAAAGATGAACAGACAGCAAATCATACTGCTCAACTCTTCGAATCATAGGCATCGTTGATAGACACTGTCAGTGTATTTCTTACCAAAATGATAGCAAAAGCAAACCATTAACTGCTCAACTTAATCACTGAGCTTGCCAAAGGAAAGAATACCTCTCTCTTCATATCAGCCCTGCGAGCAGCCACGGCAGCGGAAAGCAGCCTGGGCAGGCGATCGAACTCAGCAGCCTCGATCCTAGGAGGCCAAACTCTAGGGTTCTTGTAGCAGAGGAACACGTGGCGCTCGTAGAGCTGAACGGTACCGGCCAGCTGGTCCTGCCGGAACTCTGCGCGCAAGAATCCGAAGTCCGCGTCGGAGATTCCACCGTTGCCATCGCCGGAGCCAAGCAGACCCTCGCCCTGGAAGCTTCCGGGGGCGCTGCCAGAAGGCTCGTGGAAGATGTCGAGGGGGTCGGAGGCCGTGACCGGAGTGGACTGAGAGAGGTTTGTGGCAGCGAATGACGATAGGAGGTCGTCTCTTTCTCGGCCGCTGCCCGCCATGGAGGAAAACGAAGTCGGAGAGTGGACAAGAAGCCTTCCTGTGGTACAGGAGCGCGGCGTGCAGGTGATGTGATACACTCTTTATTACTAAAGAAAGGTCCCTCAACTTCAAAACCCCTCCCGCTTTCACTCCTCCTACTTCAGATTCCATCTAATCGAGTCCACCAACTTATAAGAATGTTCCATTTCAACCCCGCCGCCTCCTCCAGCTCAAGGTCTCGAGAGCGAATACACCATTTAATCCTCCTCGAACCATAGTTTTTAAAATTGGACCGGACCGAGAACCGGTCAGCGTATGGGTTTAGAGTTTATGAGTCGGAGCGAGAGTTCAATGAGTTGAACCGTATTTTTAATAAATAATATTACTAATAAATCTACATAATATTACAATTTAACTATGATTTGTAATAAAAATTATTAATAATCATTATATTAATATCAAATTCAACATAAAATATGAATATAAATATAGTAAAATAAAATAAGTACGTTATAATATTTTTTTATTTTAAGTTGACTGGTTTTCTCATGGGTTCAATTGGGTTCACTAGTTTGACCAGAAACCGGCCAGTTCAACCCGATTTGACCTAATTTAAAGTGTAATTAGAGTATTTATAAGAACCGGACCGGCGTGGGGTGGCCGGTTCCCGGTCGAACCTGCCAGCCCGGTCCGGTTTTTAAAAACTATGCCTGGAACCAATTACCAGGACAATGAACAGGGAGCTTTGCCTTGTACAAGGTCAGCGACGGAGCCAGTTGGCGAAGCCACGTCAAGACTGAGAGCGACGCATCAATTAAGTCGAGAGATGGCACTCGCGTACTGACACGTGGAGATGCCTGGGCCTCCGAACACACACACACACACCTTCGATTCTCGGTAGTGCACATCCAACGCTTGAGTTCATATTTGATGAACGCGCGATATTCCTGCGTCTGATTGAAGAGAGCCATCTCAGTTGAATCATGCACGTTGCCATCGGTCATATCACAAAGCTAGTGCGTTCTGAGCACGTCCATTACCATCAGCTGTTGCTATAATCCATTAATGGGATAACAATTGGTATTGGAGTCATTACTTGCATCAGGAAACATGAACGTTCTCTGGTTCAGATTTATACAAAGATCAGGTGAGTGAACTCTACAACTTAAGGACAGATTCACTTGAAAAGAAACCTATGAATCCCGACTAACAGCATACACCCAAACACAAACTCACCCAAAAATTCATGATCAATCTTCCGATAGAGCAGCTTCATCCATAACACGTATATCCGGCTTAAATGGAAGAGTGTAAGTTAAGAGTATGCCATAACTGACCCTACCAAAAATTAAGAAGGAAAACATACTGGAATCCAAAAATAAAATTCCTTGATTTTACAATGTAAAGTTAGAGAATGATGAACTGAATGAAACCATAGATGTGTATACTTCATTTCCCACTGCACAACAAATCGTCAAGGGGTAACTAGAGAAGATGGATGAGATGATTGCCAAGTCGAAAAAGGGATTTCATGAAACACGTTACATTCTTTAGACATAAACAGAACCCAAATTGTTGGGACAATGAAGAAAATGGCAGTGAGTTTCTTACTGGCTTTCGTTCCAGTACGTTCTTTTAAGTGAATGAGAATAATATAAGTGATTGATTTGGTTAATCTAATCAAATCATGGCATAATGTGACTATAAAGATGTCATCCTTCGTAACAAATTATAACAGTAGGCTAAAAGAGACTAACATAAACTATCTTGTCGAGACTAGTAATAACAGTATCAATTCAGCCAACACAATCAAGCTAAAGGAATCTCAAGAAAGACAACTTCAACATCCTAACTTATGGGAAAAAAAATCAATCTAGAATTTGTTTATCTAACCCAATGCGAAAATTGAGAGTCTGCAGTGATCCTTATAGATTACCAAAAGCCTTCCCATGGGCCATAGATGTTAAACTTCCAGTGCTTGGGGAAGTGCCTATCAGAGTGACTGCACAGGAGAGGCATGTCTATGGGACATGTGCTGAGATTCTATGGCAAAGCTATAACAACTGCATTACTGAAGTGCCTTCATATCTCTACCTCACATAAGGATGGTATCGAAGACTACTGCTATAGCCACCCCTTCTACACCTCCCACCAGGACCACCATGACTAGAGCCAGGGGCCAGGTTATAGCCACCACTGTATCCTGGGTCACCACAGCTACTATAGGCTTCACCCCCTTGGCCATATCCACCTAGACCACCACTGCTATAACCTCCACCAAATCTCCCACCAAAAGGACCATATGGACTAGAATAACCAAGGGAAGATTCATGTGGATGTCCTAACCCATAACCATCATAATCTCCACTAGCATAACCATATCTACCTGCATACCTACCACCAAGGCTAGTGTTGTTAAAAGTGCAGTCCAGGCCAGTTCAAAACGGGCCTGGAACCATCTGACCCAGTTACAATTCAGCCCATTTGTTTAACGGGCCAATTCAGTTACGGGTCACTGTTCAAACAAATATGAACTGGCCTAGAACAGTTTATAAACTGGCTAGTTTGGCTCATGAACTATCCATCTTTTTATTTTTTAAAATTATTTTAAATGAATATTTTTAAAATATTTTTAAAATTTAAATTGACCCGAAAAAATCCAACAGTTGATTGCAAGATTTTTGGTGGTTAAGGCTAGTTTTCAATGATTATGGGCTAGTTTAGTAGGGTAACGGTCCAAGCTAGTTATGGTTCAATGGGTCCAGATTTCTGAACCAGCCTGTAACCGCCTCCAACCCAATAAGAACGGTTTTGTGCTGGGTTAGGAGCAGTCTGGGGCGGTTCCAGGTTTGGATGGTCCAGTTCTGGTCCGGTTACGGGCCAGCCTGGCCCTTTTAACATCTCTAACCAAGGCCTCCATGAGCACTATTAGGACCAGGTCCAAATCCTCCATCAAAGCTATCATAAGGGCCACCAAACCCAGCATAGCTATCATTGAAACTGTGAAGCCTAGAATTGCTAACGTGTATAGGATCTGGAGGGGGATGTGAGTGTTTCTTTGGTTCAGCTTTCTTGATCTCCACCTACAACATAGCAACTCAGTTAACCTAACAATGCAGATGGAATGCATAATGGCATCCCTGTACCAACGAGGCCTACCCCACAGAAAACTCCACATCAATGAAATGTGAAGCAATTAAAGTAGCACATATATACGAGGAAACTAAGTAAGCACATCCTTTTCTAAAACAAATTCTAGAGATGAAACGATGTACTCCATCAGATGGCAAGAATCTGTGCACATGTTCATTTCCAAGGAACCAAATATCTGTACTCACCCTAGTGCTAGCCATATCGATCATGTTACCTGCAGATATCAATTCATCCACAATTTCTTCACTATCAAAAAGAATAAATCCGAAATCTCGAGAATAGTTGGTTTCATGATCATGAATAATTTGGAATTCTACCACTTTTCCATGCTATGAGAAAAATTCCTTTAGCACATCTGTGCAGTAAAAAGGGCAAAGAGACCAAAAACCCTTAGAATTGGGAAATAGTACACCACATAGCAAATTCAATTTCAGAGAAATATACTATAAAGGTTGACATTCACACCTTCAGTGACTGTCGTTGGAATGCCACGAACGAATATTTTCTTTGTCTTGAAATCCTTCTATGGTCCAGAGCCTTTAGGAATGGTCCTTTTAATCTCAACCTGCTCCACAAAGATGACATGAAGTGGTCAAGTATCATTCAAGACACTGCACATAAAAAAATTATAATACTTAAAACATTTCTCATGCTACCTACTGTTGCATCCAATCGTCAATTACGCTTTAGAGTATTAAAAAATATCCATTCCATTTCTTAATCACTACTCTCCGTAGAACAAACAAATACCAGATCAAGCCAGGGATTAAAAACACATATTTATTCAGGAATTATTTGAATTCGCAGGAAAAGAAAATGAAGGCAGAAACAGGAAAATTAACAAATAATTCTAATTAACTTCAACGAACCATACCATCAAAGGACAGTCTCACCTGTTTTCCATTGATGATATGAGTGTCCTCAATAACCTTGTTGACAGCCAAGGTATCTGCATACATTATAACCCAAAGCCTCCTGGCTTACCTGTGTGCCGATCTTTCATGATCACAGAGTCCATTATCTCTCCATACTTCCCAATGTGCTTATTAAATTGAGCTATAGCACAAGCCCATAAGAAAAAAAAAGAAGATAGTGAGATTAATTATTCACAGGAGGTAGTGTAGTAACCACCAAATTCATTCGAGCATCTTAAATGAAGCCCATTGCATGAAATCTCACAAAGAAATCCTGTGTGGTCTCCATTCCCGTACATATCGTGGAGCAAGTAACCAGTTTCGTGACATGACCAACTTATAAAGCAGGTAACCCGGCATGTTGAATACACAAATTGTTCCAACGAATGTTTTTAGCCTGTACGCTTTAAAAAAGCAATTCCAAGCATGGATGCAATTATAGCTTATGAACGACATCAGATTTCTCAGATTCGTCACGGAACAAGATAATTACCAAAAGGGCATATAAACAATTGCAGATGCATAAAAACCCAAAAAAGACAAACTACTCACGATATGTGGTGCCCTTAGCCGTCCGCCAATGAAGATCTTCCTGCACATTGAAAACTATAATTCAAAAGGAAATTTAAATGAAGAAAGTCAATCAGGCAAAATTCAGCATATTCATACGGCTCTGCATTCAGTACATTCGTACGGCTCTGCCGTTCAATTTTACATTAACACGAGGAAAGAGAACGTACCCGAGGCTAACTCCATCATCGAGGGGATCGATCCACGACACTTCGAGCCCATGCCACAGTTCGGGTGAATTGTAAATTCTTCTGGAGAAATTGATGGAAATTTGACGGAATCCTGTAACAGCTGGACTGCCACTGAGGAGCAGGGAAAGAGGGGCTAGGGCCTTCTGAAGCGCTGCCAGAGGCAAGGAGAAGTGCGGGAGAGACGGACAAAAGTCGCGCGATTGTGATGAAATGTCGTATCTGCCCTGGAAAATTCACCGCTACTTACGGATGAAGGAAACTCGCCGTCCCGCGAGTGGCCCGCCGTTATTTCCCGTTAGAGGAATTTTTTAAAAAAAATGTGATTTAATTTATTAATATAACTTATATAAATATAAAATATTTTTTAATATAATAATATCATTATCAACTTAAAATTAAAAAAATATTAAACTTAACTTTTATCAATTGATTTCCAAACTTTTTCATATAATAAAGCAATAAATCACAATTTTCTAACAACAAAATACATACAATCTATATATTATTGAGGAATATTCACAATATCTATTATATTATAATAGAATTTTGATCATATTAATTTATATTTAAATTAAGTTTTAATTTTAACTAAATACACCTATTAGTTATGCCAAATTCTAATCGATATTAGATATAAAATGAAGAAATTATTTTTCTCTATATTATGTTCGTGTATTCAGCAAATTGTTTTTTGAAATAAAATAAAATGCTTGGTATCGGAGCATCACAGATATAGTAATCTATCGACGGTAATTTAACCTAAGTCAAAGTAAGCATTAATAAAAAGTGACACCATTTACTATGTATAATATACAATAAGAATAGATTTGACAAATGGTGTAATGCTACTGATTTTTCGCTTAAATTAATGTTCATGCGACACTTAAGGAACATGTACTGCTGATCAACATCACAATTTCCACAAAAGCAAGATTATGATCGAATAGCGACCGGATGGGCCCAATAGTCCTGCCTTCCCCATTCATCATGCCATAGATAGCCCCACCACTTAAGATAAAAACAGAGCTGAGAATTAATTAGGAAAAACTACAATTGGACACCAAAAATATGAGCTGACAATTTCCATTTTGCCTCCCTGATGGATATATACATACATATATATATATATATGCATGTATTATATTCTGATTATTTGTTTTCTGACTTTTTAAATTTTCTTACGTGGCAAATGACTTGGAGGGAAAAAGTAACGGAAGGGGGTAAATATTTATCAGCTTACAGTCGAGGGGTCAAATATGCAAGATAGAGAGTTTAAGGGTAAAAAGGTCCCCAGGATAATTTTCCATCTCCTCTTTTACATGGAGCCCTCCGCTTGACTAATACAGCCTCCTACCTCCCCTCCCTTCCTCCTCCTCCTCCTCCTCCTCCACCATCTCCCCCCCTTCTCTGTCTCTATCTAAACTCTCTTCTCTCTCTCTGTTAGTCTCCTTGTTATTGTCAGTGTGAGGTTTTGCTTTTCTTTCTGTATTATTTATATATTCAAACACACAGACCTCTCTCTCTCTCTCTCTCCCTCCCTCTCTCTCCAGCCCCTCTATCTCTGTCTACAGACAATGAGCAACAGCGGCGGTAACGCTAGGGTTTCGATCCCGGACAATGTGCGGAAGACGATTGAGAACATCAGAGAGATCACTGGGAAGCAGCATACCGACGAGGATGTCTACGCAATGCTCAAGGAATGTGCCATGGATCCTAACGAGACGACCCAAAAGCTCCTCTATTTAGGTAATCGCCGATACCGCCCCCCTTTCCTTATGGGTACCGCGATCTTTCCTCCGCAGTGAGTGGGAGTGTTGGATGTTCTAGTTTCCTAGTTCCGCGAGTCCCGCAAGTGTCAATTTTGAAGTGGCTTTTAGGGTCCTGGTCCGATTCACCCCGTTGTTTTGTGATAGGGTTTATGCTCGCTGTGAAATCTAAGGAGCTAATGGGAGTGAGCTGTACTCGATTAGTCACGGTCTGTCACAAGTTTCTAGAGGAGAAATCTATCCTGCTGTATAGCTTCTTTGATATTCTGAGCTTTTATCATTAGTTACTGTTCTCTCATCATTTGATCTGTGTTACTGCGCATGCCCTTTTTTTTTTTTTTCTTTTGTGCTCATGATATTTTATATTATCACTGCTCCGACCGTGTTGCTGCACCTTCACAAATATTGTTGCCATGGGCAGTTTACTATATCATGTTAGAGTTGAATTCATGTGATTCTATATCATGTTAGAGTTGAGGTCATGTGATTTAGTAGTCTTACACATGTGATGCCATGAGTTTGCTTCATATACTCGAGCAGATATCTTAAACTATATTTTTGCTATTTCTAGTACCCATCTTTTGTGAGATGATAGGACTTGCTATTTTTTTTTATTTGCTTCAATATGCTGTATGATTTTTCTGAAGAGCAGGTTAGCGTTGCTTCTTGTTCTTGTTCTGTCATCTGGTTGCTGAGTCATGCTAACGTAATTAGAAATGCATTTTTCTGTCAAAGAGATCTCACTTTTTAACAGTGCCTGACGTATTGCTTTGTGGTCTCGATCCTGCCAGTGAGCGTAAAATATTGTTGTTAATTTTGTACATTTCTCTACTATGAGTTGTAGCTTAGGTACTGCATGCCTTTATGAGCATTTGTTGGTTTTCCCCCCAAGCATTTGAACAGCTTTGTACTTCGTCTATGGCCTATGGCTGTGAAATTTGCAATACTATGTATTACTGAAGATGATTAATTGTCTGTTTTTATCTGTAGACACATTTCATGAGGTCAAAAGTAGACGAGACAAGAGGAAGGAGGTATGGTCTATCCCTTTTCTAATCTTATACCATGTCTTGTTTAACTATTCAAGATGTATGGCATCTTTCCCCATTCTTTGATTGTTTACTATGAAGTTCATATCCCTGGAAATGGTGTAGGATATTTTTCCACACGTATCATGTGCCCACATGTCTGCTAAGTTTAAGGCCAGATAAAAAAAAATTAACTAATATAGCAAAACTCAGGATATTTCAAGAATCAAGATTTATTTGCAGCCTCTTAGCTGTATATATGCAGCATGATGCATCCTACCATTTTGATGCATAAAACCCCCAAATTTGGAGTATGAAGGTGGCTCTCTATGTTTCTTTTACTGCACTTGTCCCCATGTAGATTGTTGTTTGAGAAATTGATATCTTAGCTTTGATCAGTTCCTCCAAGTGTTAATGATAGCTTTGTTACATTTTGGACTTTGTAGAATTATTTAATGAGGTAGTGCTCTTTAATCATGTCATTGCAGAGTGCAAATAGCAAGGTGCCTGAGTCCAAGCTGACATCAGAGGCTCAGGGTCGAGGATCTAGAGGCAATAGAAACCCTTCATCAAGCCAGGCCTCTTCTGGTATACTTTTTTTCTTTAATATTGTTGATTGTTCACACAGAAGAAAAAAACAATTTAGTGCAAAAATCCACAGGCTCAACTCTTTCCATGACTGTAATGGTGAACATTTTATATGTGCAAATTTTCTTGTCTTGCTGTCCTTTGAATGGTGGTCTTGTAATGCAGGAGGTCCCAAGTATGTACCATCTCAAAGGGAAAAAAGGGCAAGTAACTTCATAGAAAGAAGTTCTGGACCTGCTCTCTTGCCCCAGCAGAAAACTAAAGATGTTGCTGGATCTCATGTGATAAAGTAATTGCTTATGATATAGTTGTGAACCGTGATTTGAGATGTTAATATTATGATGTGTTTGCTTGCATGCTGATCAGCCTTAGGCTCCTGTTAATCAAAATCTTTTGTTTGTCTGCAGAGCTTCCAACCCTGTAGCAAATGGACCTTCCAATTTATCTAATGGCATCTCTACTCATGCTCCCACTCCAGAAACTTCTGTAGATGATGTCATCAATGTTTCTGAAGGTAAGCCAACACTTGATGCGTGAAAGCTGATAGCTACATGACCAACTCTTATGGTAGCTGTTGTTGCTTTAAATTTAGTTGGGCATTTTTTACTTTGGTGATCTAGATTTGCAAGGTTGTTCCACAACTTGATGCCTGTTTCTTCCGTTGCAGCTTCTGCTTCTGGGGTTTCATCTGCCTTGGATTCTGTAATTGCCCCGCCTCTTCCCCGGCAATCTGGTGCAGGACCAGTGAAACGTGAAACTGGGCTCAAGCGGATGACTTCTGCAATTTCTGTTTACAAGAAGAAGGTTCCCAATAAATCCGAAGCAGTTGAAAAGGACCAGGTTTCTCAGCCTCCACAGCCCTCATTGACATTAAGTGAGGAACAATCTATGATGATCAAGCCATCTCCAGAAAAGGTTGATGATGTAGTGCAAGAGTCTTCTGTCTTATTAGAAGGTAAGTTTTCTACGCTGCAAAAGCAACATTTGTTGGTTCTTGGTTTCAAAACATAGATTCAAGTGATGCAAAAGTTCAGATGTGAGCATTTCTGTATCTTTTTTTATTGATCTCATGCAAGCAGGCCATGTAAGCAATCTTTCTCTATTTGTTTTCTTGTGGATTGAGATTATTTATCTGATATAGGATAGGATGTGGCATTTGTTTTGTTCAATTTCCCATGCTTTATGGATGGAAATTCCTCTTTCTGAACTTGATGCAACTGTCAACCAGTTCTGCATATTCTTTATGTCTTCATTTTCTCAAAATTAATGCAGGAAAATATCTTGTTTTAGCATTCAATACAGAAATTTCATAATAGAGGAAAATATTAATTTCTTATGATGTCTGGAGCTATGGAACTCAAATTTCATTTTTCTTGGGTAGCTTGAGAGCTTTACTAGTTTCTCGGTCTGATAGGTTTACTTAAGGGCATGATTTAACACCAAAGAAACTCTCTTTTCCTGCTATTACTTCTCCTTTTTCACCTTTGTCTTCAGATCACCTCTTTTTCTAGTCAGATCTTTTGTTGGCTTTTATGTATAATTGGAAGACTCCAGTGCTTATTCATGGTTTTGATACAGTGATTACATCCAAGGTTGCTTCAGTGACAGTTGAAGTAGGATCTCAGTGTCTGCCACCATCAACTGTATGTGACAGCCAGCAAGTGACTTTTCCAAACCACTTTCAAGTCTCTGAAGCATTCAAGAATGGCTTAACTTTTGGTAGTTTTGATGCCAATTTTGGAGCAAGAACTGAAATTATTAATAACCCTGTCAGCAATGATAAATCTAATTTTGTTGCTGAATCTTCTCAAGAAAGCGATGAAAGTGTCGAGGAATCTTCTTCCAGGTGGGTGGTTCTTATACTGGACTGTTTACACTTGATTCTCAGTATAGAAAATCGTACAGTTCAATGTTCTGGTTCTTTAATCATCTTCTTTGTGATGGGCATAGGTGCATGAGTATTAGTTGTGTCTAGAAAGTCCTTTTCTTTACAGAGAGAGTGTGGGAGGGAGATTATTCTTAGTGAGGTGGAGGCATTGATTAGAAGATATGCCCAGGTACACTTTGAATGAGTTGAAATGCGTCAATTTTGATAGGTTTTTGAGTGTTGTGTTGCAGAATTTAAGGCTAGTAGTGTTTGAGCTTTGTTCTACGGGCTTTCTCATGCGGAATGTTTGGACTCTATCTGATGATTATAACTTTATTGATTCTCAACATCCTTCATAGAGCAATTCCTTCCCTTAAGCTCAAAATAAAGTACATTTCAGTAGATGATATGGTCAAGTCTAATGGGCTTAGCTGGTAACATAGAGTGTTTGTCTCCATACAGCTACTGTTGGTGGAGTGGGTGGCATAGAGTGCACGCCTCTATGAAGCTGCTATTAGTGGAACTTTTTAACCATACTTTATTTCATTATTAATATTTTTGCTATGATTGGTTTCAGGGGTCATCATATTGTTGGTATCAGTGATCATCCTCAGCCATCTTCTCTTGGGCATGAAGAGGTGCCATCCTCTCCAGAAAAGGAGGAGGTTTTAGGCAGTCTTGAATTAACATGTGAGGAGCCACAGCAGGAAACTTTGCTGCATCCAGAGGACCCTCTGAACCCTGTTATTCAAGATGCTCCTAGCAATAGTTTTGGTTTTATCTCACCCATTCTGGCAAATCCAAATGCTGTGCATTCCGAAGGGTCTGAGCCTCAAGCTCGGGACATTTCTCGACCTCTGTACTTTGCTGTAAGCCCCTACTCTGTTGTTTTATATAGCTATATGCAGCCATTATAGAAGTCATACTCATTAATTTTAGAATTCAGATATTTATGCTCTAGGTCAAAATAGTTCAGGCTACTGAGACATTATAACTGAGTTTCTACTTGTTAAGATTGATTCTATTGATGTATGATTAGCTGGAATCAATTTTTGTTAAGCAACTAGTTTGTGGACTGTTTCACTGCAAATTTCTTATTCACCTCAATTTTTTTAGGTGCAATTGAAAAAAGTGGTCATATGTCAGTATTTGTGATTTAGTTTGAGCATTTAATTTGCAAGTTTTCCTGCATATTGCTCTTCCAGTGATATTTGGTTTTGAATAATGCATATCAATGTGAACCCGTTTAGATTGTCTTCTATTGAAATTATTTTTCGATTATTTTTTTAATAACCACCTCAACCTTGTTTGTCTTATTCTTGTCTTGAAACTGTGGGATGGGAAGCTTAGTTCTGATTAAAATCGTAAGTATCAATTATTTACGATGAAGATGGAGTTGGAAGCTGGGAGTCAGATTTCTTTTAAATGAGTATCTTTGTTGTGGAACATCATTGTCATGATTTTGTTTGTTGCTTGATTTGTCTTATTTATATATATCAATATATGTGTTGTTTGTAGCTTTTTGAATTTAGATTGAATTCCTTATATAATTGTTTCCACTTTTTTTTTTCTGATGTCCCCCATTTTGTCTTTGCAGAATGGGAATAGTCCGGCCCTTTCTAGCCCTAGTCCAACTCCTACACCTGTTGCACAGAGCTCCATGTCCATGTCTCCACAACCCATCCCTGTTTTTAGGCACCCCTATTCTCTCAACTACTTCCCATGTGGCCCTTATTTTCCACCAATCTACATGCCAATCCATCAAATAATCAGCCACAATGCGTTCCCTCAACAGCCCTCAGCTAGCAATTTATATCTGCCACCAACAATGGCTGCTCCTAGTGTTAAGCTCCCCTTCCCCATGTTCAAGCCAGGAACTAATACTCCCACTCCTATTGGGATTCCATCAGGCTACGGTGGATATGGGCCCACTTCAATGGGATATACTGCCAGTCCAACGGTGACTTCTGGAACCTCTGCCAGTAATGAGGATCTTGCTGCTTCTCACTTGAAGGAAAACCAAATCTACACAACAGCACAGCTGGTTTGTTCACAAATTCTTCCCCATTTCCTTTTGTTCTTTTATTGTTATGTTTAACTACTTGAAACTGCTGTACATAACTCTGTTATTACATTCAAAGTAAACGGTAGTTTATACTCTGGGATGACTATACAGTTAGAGAAAACTGGACTATGGATGCTCGGTTTTTCTCATCTGCATATGAATGGTACCTGCGCTGTGAAAGACAAGCCTGGAAAACAAACTTTATCAGCCTGAAAACTCAGGGATTAAGGTAAACCTTTTTGGCATATATACTTACCTTTGTCTATGTGCTTTTGCAACAGAGTGAAGGTTCAGCGGTTTGGATTCCCCCATTGGGCCAAGACCTGACAAGCCTGCAAGTTAACTCATTGTATAACCTCCCACAGGGACAGCATGTAAACTTCTCACCAGCTCAGGCTGGTCACGGGGCCTTTGGGATACAGCAGTCTGCCCAGGCAATGACTGGAGCTCCAACGGGCCATCCACTTCTTCAGCAATCTCAGAGTGCGAATGTTGAATCTGCGGGACTCCCTTCTGGTGCTTATCAGCTACCTCAGCGCACACAGATTAATTGGAACACTAATTTCTGATCAGGTAAGGACTTATGTTCTCATCAGGGTGCAAAAGAGGGACACTTGCATAAGAATAGCTGTATCAGTTTGTAACAGAGGAAGGGGTCGTCCAGTATTGTTGACACTGTGCCTGTTGAGAGTGTAAATATGCAGAAACCAACCCAGGAATATTTGAGTGATTACCTCTGGAAAGGTGGGGGGGATATATTGTGCTGCTGACCTTTCAATCAAAAAGGAGGAGAGGATTCTTTTGTTTCTCGCCTTTTAGTTCTTGCTTTGGTCTGTCTGTCGTCTCTTTCACCTCTTTGGTTACCGCAATTCCTTGCTTGTGTAGTGAGTTATTCTAGTTCAAGAAAGTGACTTGCTTAGTTCCTTGTCGAAGTACTGCCTATTATTTTTCCTAAGGTTATTCTGGGAGTCGAAGAGGGCCCAACAGAGGTAAGGTGGGATCGCCAATTTTTCCCTTTTTTCCCAATGTCCTACCTGTACAATAACTCTTTAATAGCAGCAAGGATTGAGGAAGTATACAGTTGTAATCCTTACAATGGTGAACTAGTGAGGTCTCATTTAGCTTCTAATTTACCGTGCAGATTTGATGGAAATTCATCCTTCTGTTCGCTTTTGATCCTTTAAATTTAGCTGATGGGACAAATGTTTCCCCATGAAGAATCTTGCTTTAGATGAATGATTGTACCGTACCTGTGGGATTTATTTGCTGCTGTTTTTCAGTCATCAATCTTGCGGCACTATCGAGTATCAGCTACGATCCCAACCGAGGTGTTGATTTTTGAATTCGTGGTGCTGATGGGGTACATGATGTTTTATCTGATTCATGGCTGTGCTCATTTAGCCGTGGCATGAATTATTCACAGTGATCAAAGTCAGATTACTTGATTACTCTCTGTTCTAGATCCCGCATGAATTACCCTGAGAGTCGAAACGTTAGGGATCCTGCCATAAGTGTACGCAACAAATTTCGAGTCTTGATAAAGACGCGATAAAAGTTACGATAAAATCAACTTTAATACAAATGCTTCTTTTTTTTGTTTGAATGGGTACAAATCTCTAAAAAATTATAAAAAATAAATTATCTTATTTTCTTTTGCACTAGATTTCAAATGAGACTTGAGTAGTATACTTTTAATTGTGGTTGGAACCACTAGGGCTTATGAGCTTGACCCGATGAATTCGAGAGTTGCTTTGAGCGAAGGCTTCGTAGCTTGTTCTCGATCGAAGTTGTTGATGGAGTCGTCGGGGCTTTTGAGCTTGATCCGTCGAATCCTCCTGGAGTCTCGAGCGAGGGCTATGGTAGCTTGATCTCAGTCGAGGTGGAACGCTAGGGCTCTACAAGCTTGATCTAACGAATTGATGTGGGGTTTTTCCGAATCTTTGATATAACAGAACTTTGAAAGGATTTTAGAGAGTTTTCGGTTGGGCAGAGATTTCTCAGGTCTTGGCGCCTTCTTCCTGCTCCTCTCCTTTTCTCCTTTTCCCCTTCTTCTCCCCTTTTTCCTCAAAGGAGAGTCTTCTATTTATTGAGAAGAAAGGATGATTTGGCAATTCTTGTTCTGGCATCTAATTGATCGATCAGAATTGATCTTGACCGTCAATCTTGATTGTAATATATAGTTACCTATTTTGCTTTTAGATAACATTCAATGAAGGAAATATTGTGTAATTTCCTTCATATCTTTATTCCTTTTTTTATATATCGGGAAAATAGAATATCTAATAATCCGATATATTATTACTATTAATTTTCTTTTAATTGCACAAATATCTGACAGATGATGAGGTGGCAAGTTGTGATTGGCTTCAAATTTTTTGGTTTCTACAAAAAGCTCCCCGGATTCACTGCCAAAGTGGCCACTTCAACAACTTAAGACACATGGAAGTTCTGCGTGCATATATATTCTTTTGACTGCTAACAATCCGTCCAGTTCTTCCAAAGGGATGAAAATCCAATCGATCAGTTTACAGGGTCTTGGAGATGCCGCTCCAGGTTCTCATTTTCTTCGACAATGACTCCGAGATCAGATTGTAACCTGTCTATATCCAGACTCTGCGATGTCATCGTAGCAAGCTTCTTCTCGTGTTCTGCTATTTCTCTTCGTGCTCTGTCAGTGGCCAGGATCTTCTCGCACATTTGCTCAAAGGTTTGGTGGATACTCGTGAGGAGCATGTAAGCCTGCCTCCCTACTTGGTCTTTCTTTGCCTCTCTGATCAAACGACTCATCTTGTTGAGTAACCAGTGAAGATATAAAAAAAAAAAAGCATTTGCCATACCATTCAACATTCAATCAGCTAAGGAAAAAACGCCTAAAAGCTACTCCTTAAAAAAAATGAGAACACTTGAGGATTGCCTACACTAATTCCCTACCAGATCCATCTGCTTCCTCCCAAAAAGAGTGCACTTTTAGGCATTCATCCATCAAAGTGGGTTACAGACAATGCACTGGAAACGCCAGACATGCAAAAAGAAAGGGTGCTGAGTACCTGAATACGGTTTCATCTGTGACAGCATAAGTGCGATGAAGCCGCTCTTGGATGGAATTGCTCTCTAACTGGAGTTCCCGAGTGTCCCTCAGGATCTTCTCTATGTCTGCATCCTGTTTACGGCTGTTCTTTGTAATTTCTTTTATCCGCTCAATATATGATCTTCGAGATTCTCGAGCTGGCTGCTGCTTCAGCTCAGCAGAAAGATTGGAGTATTCCTCTTCCCTGTAAAAAGAAAAGTTTTAGAATGACCAAAAAACATGCTCAGTTAACTTCCAATTCAAATCATGTGGAAGCATTGATGATTCAAACTTCCCAACATTCTCATCGGTATTGCCACATTTCTAAAGGACTGTATCACGTAACTGCCAGCATAAGGAAGTTCTGCGGAGCCCTTTAGAAGCATAGTGGACCCAGTACATTCCATCTGCTGATAGAAGAATGGTGACTCAACAAGCAGATTCTTAAATATGACCATTTTGAACAACAAAACAGTAGAACCACTATGGGCAGGTTCATTCTCCCATAGGACCAGTCTGAACTAACATAATAGTTGAGACTATTTGTTCCATGAGCAATTCAGCCATGTAAACCTCGGGAAACATACCACTTTTGAGTTTCAGATAAAACAGAGTCTCTCTCTCTCTCAGCTGCTTTCAGATGTTGGAACTTCTCATAAATATCCTGTTTGGATCCATAAATTGACTCTTCAAGACTTCTCCTCTTCTCCTCCAGAGTCATTCTTACAGCACTACTGCAACCAAATACGTATGTTTATCTTTTGAGCTTAGATTAGACTGGTGAAAATTTTCAGACACTGAATGCTAAAAGTAGGGAAAAGACCATGGGAATAGTATCTGAGACAGAAATAATGAAATGAGAAGCAAAAGAAATCACCATGCCATACCCCTGCAACTCCAACTCAACAAGACTCTCCTCTTTGACAACTAAGTTTCCATTTAGTGTCTCAATGTAGAAATCACTGGGATGATCCTCATCTAAGGCCATCCCGGCGGCTGCCTTTAACAGCTCCAACTCATTCTCCAGGTGGTGCAATTCTGAGGTCCTCTCCTTCAGTATCTCTTCAAGCCCTTTTCCTCTATGTCGCACTTCTTCAATGGCACATCTCATCTAGCAAAAGATCAGACATCACACCAAAAAAATGAATTCTATTTCTCACCATGTCAAGTTTATAGTTTGGAAAATGAATTCAGTGCTGCCAGTAAGTATTTTACCAGCCAAACTTTTCATGCTCATTCTATGATGAGCTCAAAAATCTTTCCCACATAAGATGGGAAACAGAAGTTTCCACAGCAGTATAATGTCAAAATAGTACTCAAATACAACAATTCAACAGAGACAAAGAGAGGAAAGACGCACACAGAGAGAGAGAAGAGCTCAAATACACAAATAAAAATAATACCATCTACAATTTTCTTTGTTATATTTTTGCTAAGATTTCTAAAATATTGAAGATAACTCAGTAAAATGATATTTCTAAAGTGAAGTTCCCACATCTGCTTATAAACAAGTCCTGCGCCTTAATAATATACTATGCTGAAACAAATCTCGCTGCAAGCAGAGATTAACAAACCTTAGAATGCTGCTGCTCAAATTGACTGATCGGATTTCCAGAAGCAAATGCTTGTGCCTCATCTGTTTCTTCTATAGAATCCTTGCCCCTCTTCACTATTTCAAATCCATCTTTCCTCCAATCTTGTTTTTCTTCTCCCATAAGATTAGCAGGACTGACATTTATATTTTGAGCCTTTTCAATTGACTGACCATCTGAATCCTTTGTGTTGGTCTGTAGTGACTCAGACGCTTCAGTTTTCAGCCTAAGCTTCTCCTCAAATTTCGTACCGCTAAAATTTTCTCCATTGCTTTGTCTACTATCAGCTGCTCTCCCAACTGCAAATGACTCAGACAGCCTCTCCATTAAGAATCTCATCAAATTATAAGTGTCCTCTTCTGATGGATGTAGAAACTGCCCTGAGCAAAAGCAAAACATGCATATAGTTTTTCTGATCATAACCTCAAAAGGGCAAAAGAAAAATCACCAAGTTCAAAGTAAGTTCTCTCAAAGCACAGCAAGGTTAGACAGAAAGGAGTAGCAGCATAGAGGCCTTCATCGACCAATCATTTGAAGTACACTATGGTAAATGAAGCCTTGAAGCAACATGATTGTTGCTGGAACCAAAATGGCAGACTGACAGCGTCTGAAGACACTGTTGATACCAAAGGATGGAAGGGAACTGAAAGGTATAAGTTGAATAGGATAAAATGCAACAACAACGAGGAAACGCATTTAAGAGAAGTGGTGGAATGAGCATTAGCTTAACGTCTATACCACCAAGTTGAATAAAAAAACCTTCCATCACAATGCAATGCACATCACAACTCTCAAAAGTGCAACCAAACAAAAGCATGGAGAGGAACGACAACATGCTCATTTCATTCCACTCCAGCCCACCCAACGTTACAAAGTGATACAACAAGGAGAATACAAGTTCCACTTGGACAAAACCAACTGCAGCTGGACAATCAACAACAAGCATAGCCTGGAAAGTTGAAGGCCAAATCAATAAGTACTAAAAGAGTCGTAGGCAGTAGCATGGAAAGTTGAAGACAGAAAAACTGTCCTCTGAAATTTTCCATCACCACAGCCATTAGCCTCTCTGCAGCAACTACAAGCATAACAAGAAACTCCCTACAAATTATCATTCAACATTATCGCGCGTAGGATTAAAACCTGAAGGCCTCGTGTGTTTCTCTGGGTCCTTCCATGTCGCATGTAAATCGGAAACGAGGTCACGGGGTGGCTCATTGGACAGAAAATCCATACTTCAATTAGAAATCCAAAACTTATACGAATTCGAACGCCACACGCCATTTTCAGGAATCCTAAATCGGGACAGGAAGAGAAAAGTGGTCAACTTTACCTCATAGAAGCTCAAGTCTCCCACGAAGCCCATACTCTTAATCGAAGCAGAGATGTCGGAACAGACCTTGAACCTCTCTTCCGTAGAATCGGGCAAGGACGTGGGGAACGACGATGAACCATCCATGAGGTTCAGGCACTGAGCGCAGATCGAGATTAGAGCTGCAGGGGACAGGAGGTCCGTGAGCGAAGCAGCGCCACTGGGGATTGACACGCCGAAGCTCTTGAGATAGTCCAGCAGAGTCTCCTGCAGTTCTTCCATTTTCTGCTCTCTGTAGCTTCTGTTGACCGGAGGCAATGTCAAGGGCGAGGGGAGAGAGGAGGAGGAGAGTGGGAGAGGATGGGGACAGTTAAAGAAGGGGTCGAATTGTAATATTGTCAAGGTGTAGGACCATTTCGGCAATCACTCAATATAGTTTACCCGTTGCATTTTAGTATCGTAACTTTATGGAGAATGCCATTATTGCCCATCGAGTGCGTGCTCCTTTTCATTTCCACCCCTACTTGATTTCAACATCATAATCTTCTTACAGCTGGTTTAGTGTAGTTAAATGGGACGGTGGCTTGACTCTCAACTGGTCATCGGGCAGCAATCCAGTTTCACATTTGCTGAGATTCATCCGATCTTCAAAGCTTTCCTTGCCTAGTGAAGCACATGATCTCGGTATTTCTCGTAAGACACGGTTAATGAAAGCAGTGAGATCAGTTCATAAAATCGATGAAAATCCAATCTTTAAAGCATTCCCTGCGAAGTGAAGAACATGCTCTTGGTATTTCTCCTTAGACTCGGTTGGTGAAGGCAGCGAGATCTGTCCCTGAAGTCAACAATATCCAGCAGATTCGAGCAGTGCAGCAGTGAACATGGACAAGCTCAAATTTAACCAAAAAAGACACAGTTCACTCGCTTTTGGAATGGATTTGTCTGGTAAATGATCTGTTGCAGCCAGGAAGACTACAGCAGCAGATCTGGCTATTCGCTTCTGATACGGATGTTTTTACCCTACATGACTAGAGATATCACGAACCATACGCTCTTCCTGAGATTCTGAACAGGGGCGTGGAAACAACTCGGGAGTCATCGATCTGTTTTTTGTGACATTACCCTGTGAAAATCTATATTTAGCATACCGTTGACACACAGATGACTCGGTTTATCTACTGACTTGTCTATTTCCAGGACGTAATGGCTGGAGCTTGCCGCTTTTCGGGCCTTTTGCGGGAGAGAAAAGTGATCATTTGTGGCAGTGAATTCATCCTACTGCCGTAAAACCGCAACTGCAGCCCTAACAGAATTCTGTCTTTGGCCCGTTCTCTAGAACAGAATTGAGACGGTTGTTTCTTTTAGAACTCACGGAGAGGTATTGATTCTCAGTTTTCCTCAATCTTTCTCATCAGAGGAAATCAACCCTTTCAGGGTTTGATCATTTCACAGCTTGCAGGTGAAGATCTCGCCAAATCAAACCCTCTCTCCCCCAGAGAAGTTCTCTTTCCTTTTCAGGTAATTTCACAATGAATCCTATAATCTTTTCACAAGTTCACGGTTGTCATCTGTGTTCAACTTACATAATCAGTGGTCCGTGGACATTTGGGATATCTTCTGGCTCGTGTTCGATAATCAGGATTTCCTAGCTGATAGCCTTCAAAAATTTTCCTCTTGAGTGAATGGCCACAGGCAAAACCAGCTCAAGAAACCATTTGGCTTTGCGCAACATGATATATAATTGATCAGATATCGTTGCTTCATATGGCAATTGGAACTGAGACTTCTAAACCGATTATCGAATTCAACAGCATGCATCCTTTCACACTGAGATCCGGTCAAATCACCGTCCCTTCATGCAAGAGAATATAGTGAAAGTGAACCCGACGGTGCTTTTCTTTACATTGTTCCCTTTCAAGTAACAGAAACATGGAAGCGGAAAGAGGTGTTCACATCCACAAGCCCCAGCACAAGAAGAAAGCAAGCAGGTTCTTGATGCCAGGGATCAACTTCGATGAGATACGGAAGCACTCGCCTCTGTTGCTGTCTCCAAGGGGACTTGAAGCGGCCACAGCAGCTGTTGGATGCGATGGTGAAGGTGGCAGCAGATCAGTCAAGGGCCCAAGGTGGAGGAACTGCCTCTGCTCTCCCACCACCCATGCAGGATCTTTCCGCTGCCGGTTCCACCGGACCTCGAGCATGCCTCGTGTGGGCTCTGTTGGGTCCAACCTCTCAGACCTCATGACTAAGTCGAGAACACCCATCAGCAGCTCCACGCTTCCTCAGTAGCGTGTTGAATTATTGTCATCATCAACATCGTCATTATGTGCCTAATCCTCGGTTGCCTGTCTTGAATCTAAATGGAACACTATGATGTTATGCTGCTTTACATGGTGAACTGCATTGAGCTAGAACTGTATTAGATCATCCCTCAAGTGATATGAACATGGATGGCTTGGCAGTAGTTTCTGTTCGATCCCCGTACTCGAGTAAAGAACCTCAATGGATTGGAATGACCATAACATCGAACATAAACTGTGTCGTAATCTAGGATGAAAAATACAGGGAACTCAACATTTCCCAAGCAACATGTAACCGTTCGCTTGAATTAATTCTGTGATGCTTGCAGTCGAATTGTTGGCAGCGATGGATTATCGATACAACTAGGACAACAATCACTAGAGTTGCCGAGAAAGAATGCAGAGCAGCCATAAGTTGGATATGGATGAGAAAGTGAGGGCCTCGTAGGCCCCACAATCATGAAGATTAGAACTAATATGGTCTACGGTTGATGAAGGAGACCAGTCTTCTTCTCTTATCATATCATTGAGATTATTGAATTGAGACCACGAGCTTGGATAGTTTTTCAACAGGTGATGAAATGAAAAGACATCACCATCTAGTGGATCAAAGCACAATAGCTTCTAGTCGTTGTGTCTTTCCCCCTTCTTTTTTTGGGGTTAGAATTTTGCACTAGCTTGGTTCCGTAGTTTTATGAAGGTTTGCTGTCGATTAACTTGCAGTTCTTCTTCGAGTTTATGCTTCATGGACTTTCCATAATAGGTGTCCATGGCATTGGTCTCGTGGCTGTGATTCATTCGGAACTTTGCTTCCTTCCATGTTTGGGATCTAAAAACTCAACTTCTTTGTCCTTCTTCTCTGATGGATCACGGTTGAACATAGCACTTCCTGTGCATGTACTTTTCAAAAGGACAATGAACTCTACTTTGACTCATGGCAGACTAATTAAGCCCTATTTCTGTCACATCTTTGGACAATCTTCGCCAGCAAAAGCCAGAACTTGGCCCAGCCACCAGTAGACCTCATCGGCTCTTCCACAGGCTCAGGTCGAGCTAGGGAACCTCATTGGGGCTCTTGTTAGCCAATGGTGACCTCTCAAGGCTCCTGCTGGACAAAAAAGTAGCCGGGAAAAATTGACTAGTTTGAGCCCTGTGCAGTTAGTGAAACAACTTAGTGAGAATTAACCGCATAATCGATTTTCTCCTGAAATTGTACAGCTCTAGATTTGACCAATGAAAATTCCCAATGATTTTCAGTTCAATGAACAAAAAGAATAATCAGAGCTGCTCTGGAGCTTTCATCTGCAGAAATGGAGATGTGAGTGGGAATGAGAGAATAATGTGCTTTATCCATGATGGCCCCTTTGAATATCCTCCTCTACATTGCCTGCCTTCCTAGAAAATGAGGTACGGACATACCATTCAACTTGATTGCTTTGACTTGGCATAATTTTAATGCTGATATCGGCACCAAACTGCACAAGGAATCAACACAGCAACAAGCTCGAGATCAGATCCACAAGCAGGCCCATACACACCACCCTTGACACGGTATTAAGTTAGCGATGACATCTCATGTATGTACCAATCAACTGGTGCAGCAATGGAGTAACTACGACCGTGACATCAGTCGGATGTCACAGATGATGGTCCGCGAGAAATCCGAAGCTTCAGGGCGGAAAACCGGTTCCGGGAAACGCACATGATGTCACGGATGATGGTCCGTGAGAAATCCAAAGCTTCAGGGCAGAAAACCAGTTCCAGGAAATGCACGGAGCACAGGATGTGGCCTAGCAGCAACATCACCTACCCCGTCTTCTCTCATACAGTCGCTTCCACCTCAGTACCGTATGATCTTTTTGCATATAAATGGCCACGCCTTAGTTAACATTTCGCCAACTTTCTCATATCCTCTCTCTGCCTTCACGTGGGTTTAGCAAAGGATCTCTCACAGAGCTGATTGGCATTCTGTCCACCTCCTCCTCCTCCATCATTACCCACAGAAACAAATGGATCGATCTGTGAGTCTCAGTAACTGGTGATGGAGGTGGGTGGATTGCCAAGGAAAGCTCTGTGAGAAGCCCTTTGTAAAACCCTCCTGATATTCGCGAACAGCAAACTTCTACAACGTCATGGATTCAGGTAAACTTACAACCCTTTTTCCGGATTGTCTTCGAACAGATCCCTGTGGAAAAATTTTACGAACTAATCCCAGTAAGCAAACCCACTAGCCATGCCAGCGATCCATAACTGGTTGGAAGTGACTCTTGTTGATGGGAGTCATGTTTCCACTCCATGTATGTCCACCTGAAAAGAAGGTAAACTGGAAAATCTCACAGGGAAGAAAAACACGCAAGAACACAGAGGACTCTTATAGGTGACCTGTGTAGAATTGACATAACGGCTCTTGTCTGGAGTTTTGCAGGGATGATCGATGGAGTCGACATGACAGTAGATCATCAAGAGACCGATGCTGCCTGTTCTGGCTTGACTGTTTCGCTTTTCCAGAGTCTTAGTCTAGCCTCCGTGTTTACCAAGGCATATAATTCTGCATCCTTACTGTAGCGAAGTCGGTTTCGGTCATCCTAAAGTTTTCTCACGGCGTTCAACAGACTCATCATAGCTTCATCTTACTCAACAGATAGGTCATAATAACTCCACAACAGAAGGATGTGACAAGGAAACCGATACGTGCATATCTACAAAGTTTACTCAATTTTCTTTTGACTCCCGGCCGGTTATCAGCCTCAAATCCATCAAACAGGACCATGACTATGCCGAATGCGTGTGGTCGCCCTGTTCATCTTGTTGTCTGAAATAGGTATCGCATCAATAGTAGAGAGCAACAAGTCCGGCAAACCAACTACTGAAACAACAGGCTAATTTCAACCTTCATTTCTGTTTCTTCGTTTCCCCCAGTCTACGAGAAATAGTTCACTGAAACTAACTGAAACAATCACGACATGGTTATGCTCAATGCATTCACTTCTTGTATTACAATTTGCGAGCATAAGGCAAGCCCCGGCTGTAGTTTTACTCGAACTAGTCGTAACTTCACAGCAAACATTTTTGAACTTCGTCCCACATGAAATTGGTGGTGGCTGCATAGTCTTAAGGAGCCATCAGAATGTCAGTTTCTCTAACTTCTATCACAGGAGCATTTGAGCACGGTCCTGTCATAACTGTTTGTACACCCTAATGGTAATATCTAAATGTGGAGGTGCCCCAAGGAAATTCAGATTGAGAGAGAGTCAGAACAGATCTGCTTTGGTAGATCTTCTTCCTCTGACGACACATGTTGCTTGGTCACGTCAACTATGTAAAGGAGATTGTCGATTCCTGCCATGACTTTTAAGGCTAACCTTTCCATTGCCCGGGAATAACTCTCCAGGATTGAGTGTCCCACATCCTACAAAAAAATTTTACTGTTAATTAATCTAGCACATTGCCAAAATTGAAATATTACAGAAGCCTGTGAGAACTAGTAGTAAGATTAATGGAATTTGTGAGGTGGAATTTCCATCATTTATCTTAACGTCAGTATATATTATGGACTTCCTCTACTCATCTATAGCTCAAGTATACTGCCGCAAATCTAATACTTCCATCATGGGAAAATGAAGAGAATATACCTGTGAAAGTTGATAATGCTTTGAATTTGAGTAAGCATATCAAGTTTGAAGTACATAGCAGCTAGCAAAATCTGGAGTAAGCAGATATTTAGAGGGAAATACCTTGTTATACTGAATTTTGCTCATGTCTAAAGCAGTTTGTGGAAGGCCTGGGAAACGTAGCCGCAAGTTTTTCAAGAGGGTCTCCGCTCTTTGAGCGAGAAGCTTACTCTTTCCTGCGTCACCAACAATCCCCTTTACCTTACCACCCCATGAATACTTTGCACCCTTTCCACGGCCTGATTCCTTCCTAAGGGACTTCTGCTTCCAGATCTGTGCTGCAGCCTCTATCCTGTCTGCTATATCTGAAGTGGTGCAGTCAGAAGACACCTCTAGATAATCGAGTAGAAGTTCAGGATAAAACTTATTTTCAGTCATGTAGCGGTAAATGGTTTCTCCTAGACAAGCTTTTCCACTCTGGAGAATAAACAAATTGCATGGACAGATGTAAGATACGAAGTAAAGAGGAAATAGAATGTAGCATAGGCAGAAGCTTCCCCTGAAAAGTAATTCAGAGAAACTTCTACATTAAATTGGGAAGGAATGTGTGCATGAAAAGAAATAATATTGTAAAAATGATATGATAAATACGATGAATACCTGGTAGAAGATAAGAAATGCACACTTTTTATTTTAAATTGTAAACAGACTTATACATCAGATATTTCCATATTGAACTTTAGTTAAAACCATTTAATTTAGGCATGTGATCACATTCTTAAAAGGTAAACTGCTCAATTTAATGGGCTTGTGAGTTGTTCATGGACCAGGGAGAATAAACCCCTTGTTATAAAAAAAAAGGGGCCCAATTCAACATAACGCTATTTTGAAATATTTGTCGTTAATGTTGTGTGAAAAGGTATCAAATGTCTGGAATTTATACTCTGAAATTTCCTGAGGCCCACTATTAAAATAAGAACAAAATTTTCTTAGATCCAAATGAAGCAAATTGTCAACTGGAATATGATATTTAAAGCTTATTAAACTAAATGATGATCGATCATGGAAGTCTAAACCTGTAAATGAAAGCATACTGGTAGGACAATGCTAGGTCATTTCCATTTTTGTGAAAGCTTAAACTCAGTAAGACTAGCAGTCTCCTTATGTGGGTCATTACCTTGGGCAGGCTATCCAAGTAAGCATTTGGGACTTCCATCTCGGCCAATGCACTGTTGTTAATGGCAGTGGAGGCTTTAAGTATCTGATTTGCACATTCTTTATACTGCTGCAATTTCTTCCTGGTATCTCCAGACAAACCCTTCTTTGGGACTTTGGGAAAAGGAAGCCGCCTCTTCTGTTCCTGCTGAATTGAAGAATATCTGCCAGAGGACTTAGCTGAATGGCATGCTTCCAAGTCATCACTACTATTTAAAGAGACTCCACGATCAACACAGCAAAGCTCGGAATCATGGAATGCATCAAGGATGCAAATAAGCATCCCATCAAGCTTCTTTAGAGCTGGGAGGTTCGTGTGTAGATCAGCACGAGGACGTGTCACCATAACCTCAAATGTCCTGCCACTTGGAGATTCTTGTTTCGACGGAACCAATTCAACAATTGAATCACTCACACATAAGAGCCATTCCATTTCTCTCCGCCATATTGACTTCTTCTTCCGTGACAATGGCTCCAACTTCCAGACCTCCCCAAATACAGTAGCTATCAAAAAAGTATGCTAAGAGTGAGAATAAATAACATGCTGAAATAGATAAGCCAGTTCTCATGCTATAAAGACTAAGAGGAAGGACCACATCACCAAGATTGTCACTGTTCAATATCTATGTTGATCCCAAATAGTGTATCAGAATGAAAAGTGATCGCAAATTGAAGACATAATATATTTACAGAAACCTGAAAGGTTTGTAATGGCATTGGAAATAGCTAGAGCAGTGCAGACTCCTTTCCCCCTGCCTGACATGTCTTCACCAAGCAGCAGCTTAGTGAACCGCTCCTTCATCATATCAACTTCTGCAGTTGCCAAGACTAAAGATCATGCTGAAACTTCAAAGGGTGAAAATTCACCTAGTGCCCCATCGTTCCTATCTCACAAAAGACTCTATATAGTATATCTACTTTTATCCATACATCAAAGCAAGAGCATGATCACGTTCAAACTTGGCAAAACTCAACAAAACTAGAAAACTCAGTCACAAACCCGAGCGCTCGATTCTTGTCTTTAGTCATTTCACTGAAATTGGACTGCCACAGTCAAATGAAATACATGCAAGCAAGAAATTGAAAGTTTCCCTCTTCTCGCTTGCAGATCACTGTACGAGCAAGACAAAAGAGAGCATTTAAGAAAGAGCTAAGCGACGAGTTCAGCTGTCCAAGCGTGGAACAAACGACCGAGCAACAGCTACCCGAACCGAAACTGAACAGCTGCACAAACATTAAATGGTTCCGATCCTACCGGATGCTCCGGTAGTCTCCAATATGTCCGCCATTTCAGTCAACCTCTCAGTCTGCGGGATTGCGAGGATGTTTCCGCCCCTAGAAGCGGGCAACTTCAGCGGAATGGGCGCCCGGAAGCTCGATTCACCGTCGAAACGACATCGCGCTGCCGGAGAAGATCTGGGAGGGCTGTAATCCGCTACTCCGTGATCGCATACCCTCCAGGTCTCCGACTCGCTCTCGTCCGCGCTCAGCGTACTGTAGCGCTCGAACCGCTCCAACTCGTCCTCCGAGGACGCGCTTCCCATCGACGAATCAACTAAGGAAACTATCCTTCTGCTGGCTACTGAGCTCGGCAATGTTCCATATCATCCACCGCGGGAGAAAGCACAGGTAAGATTCGGGGTGACTGATTGAGTGAAGAAGAGGAAAGCTGCTGGCCTGCCGCTACCAGAGGCCCAATTCTCTCAGGGCACGCCCACGACTGGGCATAAGAGAGTGCGCCTCACGTCGCTGTCTGGGCACCCTCGTGCCGCACACGCGCGTCCGGTGCCGTTGACATGAACCGACGCTGACGTGTGGGGTAAGGATCCCAACGGTACGACCGTACGGTTGCTCAGGCCGGTGCGTTTATGCGGGATTTTTCTAACACGTGATAATTACGATATACCTATACATGCGTATGATTATGGATCGACGAAAGCATGTCTCGCATATATGATGCTCACACTTAGGGATTCAATCCTCCCATTAGCTGTACGGGCTATTATTTGAGGTTCCATTTTACCCTTCAAAAATATGATAGTGACATCCTTGAGTATCGCATTCGAGATATTGCTATCAGAATAATCGTTAGTGCTTAAAAAGGTACAAGAGAATAAGTCGGAAAGTAATGTCTGACATTTACATAGTGACACTTTTACCAGAGCGGCCTTATGCTTATAGATGGTCAATTTGCCTCTGCCTGGCCCTTCAAAATCCTATAACCGGTTTGGATGGCTCCCAAACCAGTCTCTAATTGCTCTTATTAAGTTTATTGTGGTTATAGATTGAGCCCAAAAAAATATTCCGATTAAACCAAAATTGGTCTGACATATTTTCTCAAAATAATTTGAAAATCAATCAAAATCATGGTAAAATTGGCCTATACAATCAAAATCCTATAAATTACTTGTAAAATTTTATCGATTTAATTTTAAATTAAAAAAATAAAAAATTTCATTTAAATAATTTTTTAAAAAGAGATAAATTAGTCACGGTTTACATTGACCTGAATCCTAAACCAATTTACTTATGAATAATTCTAAACCGATTTATATTTTCCTAAATCATAACTTATAAAACCAAATTGACCTTAAAAAACTAAATCATAATTGAATCAAACTATTCTAAACCCATTTAATATCAATACTCATACCTCCATATTCTAGCCTGTCACTTGCCATGATGAGAAAACTGTCAATTCCACAATTATACAATTATACGTTGGTCTCTCAAATATATGTATGTATATAAAAACTGGTCTAGCGAGGGTTTTGACTGAAGAAATATTTTCATGAAGAAAATCATATCAGAAATTAATTTTAAATTAAAAATGAGACTAATAAGCTAATAATCTATTTGGAAGGAAAAAAAATATAATATAATGATAATGATCAATAAAGGAAAAAATAAATAAGAAAAAAATAAAGCATTAAAAAAATGAGGACATGATATGGACAAAATGGCAACACCATGACGATAATACATTTTCTAGAACCGACACTGCGCCGTCACTAAGGACCGTCAGTTGAAACCGTGCCACAATGTTGTCATCGCTCAGTATCCACGCGCCACTGACCCGTTTTCACGTCACGCGCCACCTCTGTCGCCTCCCTATATATTGTCTCGCCCCCTTTCCTCTCAAATACCGAGCAATCAAATTTGGCTCGGAGCGCCTCGACCCCAGACGCTGCCGTTTCACAGCTTCCTCCGGTCAAGCCACCGCCTCCTCGAACCCTAGAATGGGCTCCCTCTCTGCGTTAGGCGAGGTGTTGCAGTATCCCCCTGCTCGGAGGGACGAGTCCGTCGTCGACGATTACCATGGCGTCAAGATTTCCGATCCTTATCGATGGTAACGAACTGTGGGATCCTCAGGAATTTCATTCATAGCGCGTCATTCGTGTTTGATGTCGGTCATTGAAGGAGCATTGCTGGATTTTTGCCACTGGATGCGAAGTTAAAAATCTCCTCTGAATTTGATTCTGAAATGTTCGTGTCGTTGACCATGCTTCTACAGTGAAATGACGACCGAAGACTTAGGATGAGCTGAAAAATCGGCCTTAGGATTGTCATTTTCTTCAACTATTGATTTTAAGAGAGGGCTTAAAACAGGTCTTGATTTTCCTACATTGTTGCTATCACTGTTGATCCTGTTCGTCCATCGTCGATGTGCTACGCTTATGAATTTCTATGCATATATGAATATGAAGCTGGTAAAAGTTCCAAAAGCTTGAGCTTGCAGTTAATTGCAGGGAAACAACATGGTTTCTTTAGCTGACCGAGCTTGAATGTTGAAATGATGTCCCCATTGTTATCAGTCAAAACCATGATTTCAATGCATATTAGAGGAGTTGTTGACAGTGTGCTTTCTCTATTATTAATTTTGACTGAAGATGGATTGCTTAATTGATTAGGCTTGAAGATCCTGACAGTGAAGAGACGAAAGAATTTGTGCAGAGTCAGGTGAAATTGACCCAAACAATTCTAAATGCATGTGATTCAAGGCAAAAGCTTCATGATAAGATCACCAAGTTATTCGATCATCCGCGATATGATGTGCCCTTTAGAAGAGGAAACAAGTTCTTTTACTTCCATAATACTGGCCTTCAGGCTCAAAGTGTCCTCTACATGCAGGTTAGTGTGATAATAGCAGAGAATACATGATGCACCTTGTGTGGAGCATGCAATTTGAAGGACAATTAATTCAGTTGCATGTCAGATGGCAATCTAACTAAATGTACTGTTGCTGTTGGATGGCCTGAAAAAAATGAAAAGTCTCTTATTTTTGCTGTCTCCACCCTTGGAATATTATAATTATGCCTTTTCTATTTTTCAGGCCTAGTTGTTGTATGGGGCAAGAGTGAGAAAAGGAATACGTTTATTAGTATATTTGTTGACTTTTTCTTTGTCTATTGAACTTTTATCTTTATGATTTTTTTATGATCAGGATAGTTTAGATGCGGAAGCAGAGGTCTTGCTTGATCCTAATGTGCTCAGTGAGGATGGTACAGTCGCTCTGAACACGCTTTCAGTGAGCGAGGATGCTAAACACTTGGCATATGGGCTTAGTTCTAGTGGCAGCGATTGGGTAACAATCAAAGTTATGCAAATAGAGGATAAGAGAGTTGAGGCAGACACTTTATCATGGGTAAGAATTTGTGATTTTGGATCTTTTCTCTATTGTAAGGGATATTTGAGATCTCAATACGAGTGACTTGTAATGTGCCATGTGACCTTGTTTCCCTTTGGCAGGTCAAATTTTCATCTATTAGTTGGACACATGACAACAAAGGGTTCTTCTACAGTCGGTATCCAACACCCAGGCAAGTGCTGTCCTGTTTACTGTTTCATTATGCCAGGTTCCATTGCATAGATTAGACAAGTAATATGTAAAGGGGGAATTAGTTGCCTCATAAATATTATCTTTTATGAAACAGAAGAAATTTTGTCTCTGAGATGCGGAAGTTAATACTGGCCTAAAATCTTGGAATTATTCCACAAGTAAAGAGTTTTTTTAGGTTTCTTCTTTCCTTTTCCTTTGCTTTTAACATTTGCTGAACAAATAGAGGGGTTTCAAGCTCCTCGTCCCTTTTCCCAGTTTTGCTTTGCTCGGCTGGGGCATATTCCAGTGTTAATGCCTAAAGGAAGCAATATCTATAATATGGTCCTGTGAAACATGATGCACACGTTCTCCAATGGGATTTCCTTTTCTCCTCTTGCTTAGAGGAAAATACTGATCAATGATGATGATATTTGTTATTTTTTAGAGAAGGGGAAGATGTTGATGCTGGGACAGAGACTGATGCAAATCTTTATCATGAGCTGTACTACCATTTCTTAGGAACTGATCAAGTTGATGATATTTTATGCTGGAAGGATCCTGACCATCCCAAGTATTTGTTTGGAACCAGTGTTACCAATGATGGGCAGGTAATTATTGTATTAATAATATTTATTTTTGCATGGAAAACATTAATTGGGCCATAAATCTTTATTTTGAAAGCTCTTGTGCTTTGTGCCATTATACTCCCAGAAATTGCAAAGCCTCGTCATTCACCACTTTGGAAAGCAGCATTTTTTTAGCATTTGATGAATGTGATATTTGGCTGGCCTTCCTTAGCTGTTCTCCACTGCCACATACTTTTACATGCCTTTTTATTTGCCATCTCATGATGCTGGACCTGCATGGATTTTGTATAGTACTTATTTTTGGGGAAAAGTAGATCAGGAATTTTAAAACTATGCAATTTTTTTAACTTAAATCCTAAAACTTTCAAAATAGCTCATTTAGTTGTAAAATTTCACTTTTTTGACTTACTCAAGTCATCATTGTAACGAATTGTTAAATCGCGCTGATGTGGAATGAGATGATGTCAGCAAAATGTTGACATGGCAGTGACACTTTAGATGCCAAGTTAGTATTTTGCTGATGTCATCTCATCCCACATCAATATGATTTAATGGTCCATTATGACAAGAAATTAAATAAGTTAGGAAAATAAAATTTTAGGACTAGAAGAGCTATTTTAAAAGTTTTATGACCAAAAGAACTATTTTAATTTTTTTAAAGATTTAAGTACAAAAACATTGTATAGTCTTAGGACTCCTGGCGTATTTCTCTCCTTATATCTGGAAGACCGGATTAATGTGTGCTGGGAACTTTTCTTCTTGAAGAGTCTTTTTCAAATGCAACACGTGTGTTGCTGTTAATGTCTTATTGCAAGGATGTTTTCCATGTCTTCCATTGGCATAAGTTGCATGCTTGCCAACCAGTATCTAAAAGATTTTGACTTGTAATTCATTTGGTATTTTGTGTAGGCAGTAGATTTAGTGTGGATGATTGTTTTAAACTGACAGTTTTCTTTGTTGTGCAGTACGTTCTTTTAGACATCACTGAAGGTTGTGATCCTGTAAACAAGATATACTACTGTGACATGTCCAGCCTGGCTGAAGGGCTTGAAGGCTGCAAGAAAAGAAACGAACTACTTCCATTCATCAAACTTATTGATAATTTTGATGCGATGTATCAGGACGTTGCAAATGATGGAAGCGTATTTACTTTCCTGACGAATAAAAATGCACCAAGATATAAATTAGTTCGCGTAGATCTTAAGGAGCCAAATGTTTGGAGCGAAGTTGTACCAGAATCTGAGAAAGATGTATTGGAGTCAGCGCAAGCGGTCAATGGTAACCAAATGATTTTGCGTTACTTGAGTGATGTGAAGTATGTACTCCAGATAAGGGATTTGGAAACCGGTTCTTTGCTGCATCCATTACCCATTGATATTGGCACTGTATATGGTATTTCTGCTCGTCGGGAGGACAGCGTGATCTTTATTGGTTTTACTAGCTTTCTAACTCAGGGCATTATCTATCAATGCGATCTACAAGCTGGGGTCCCAGATATGAAGGTATTTCGAGAAATTGTTGTCCCAGGTTTTGATCGTTCAGAGTTCAATGTCAATCAGGTAAACTTCATCACCACTCAGCACCTGCAGTTCCATTCCAAATTTCAAGAAGTTCTGTCTTCAACTTTATTTTAGCTACCTGCACCCTCTTAAAGTGAAGCTTTTGATGAACGACTGACTGAAGGCTGAAGTTGTAAATAATCTTTCGTTTCTTCTTTCCCTAATTAATCTTTGACTGTGCCTTGTTTCTTTCAGGTCTTTGTGCCTAGCAAGGATGGTACTAAGATACCAGTTTTTATAGTGGCTAGAAAGAATATCCCCTTGGATGGATCATCTCCGTGCTTGTTATATGGTTATGGTGGATTTAACATTAACATCACCCCATCATTCAATGTTAGTCGTATCATTCTCATGAAACATTTGGGAGCTGTTGTAAGCATAGCAAACATTCGAGGTGGTGGCGAGTATGGAGAAGAATGGCACAAAGCAGGATCCTTAGCGAAAAAACAAAATTGCTTTGATGACTTCATTTCGGCTGCTGAATATCTTGTATCCACAGGTTATACCCAACCCAAAAAGTTGTGTATTGAAGGAGGAAGCAATGGTGGGCTTCTTGTTGGTGCTTGTATAAATCAGGTTGGTTTACGGTTAATTAGTTCTACTCACTCCCTCCCTCCCTCCCTCCCTCCAATTCCAACTAACAACTAGAGATCTATTAGCAGAGACCAGATCTTTTTGGCTGCGCATTGGCACATGTGGGTGTTATGGACATGTTGAGGTTTCACAAGTTCACCATTGGTCTCTCTCTCTCTCTCTCTCCTCTCTCTGTGTGCCTCTATTAGTTTGTGTTTGAAATTCTGTTGCTTATTGAAGCTAATTTAGAGTTTGTACAGGTCATGCATGGACTACTGATTATGGCTGTTCTGACAAGGAGGAAGAGTTCCATTGGTTAATCAAGTAAGGAGATCTGTGTGGTTACGATCTAGTTAGTGACTGCTATTGAATTTGCCTTAAATAAAGTATGAAAATTATCCACCTACCTAATCACCTTTAGTATTCCTTGGTAAAGTGCCAGGCATATTCTATTTGTAGATGTCTCAGTTTTTCATGACCAGTGAATCCTGCTTGGTGCCTTTTTGTTCTGCCCATTAGGTACTCTCCCTTACACAATGTGAGGAGGCCATGGGAGCATTCAGATAAATTGACCCAATACCCTCCCACCATGCTATTGACCGCTGATCACGATGATCGAGTTGTCCCATTGCACTCACTCAAGCTACTAGCTGTAAGTTTTCATCTTGAAAGCTGTCTCTCTTCGAAGTGTCTATATGCATGTATTTCTTTCTTTCTTTGACTCATTTTTTCTCATTTAATACAAGGGTTTGTGCAATTTTCCATGTTTTCCAATTGTAAATGCAGATTGTCGTACTTTGCTGCTCATGATTTTATTGCCCTCTTCAAGCCCATGATTAATCTGTTTTGTGTTATCCACAATTTAGTGATCCAAGATAAATCAACAGTTTCTCTCTGTGGGTGCGGTTCCTTGGCACCGGCTCGAGGAATTTAGTTCCTTCGTCCATTGCTCTTTACTCCTTTCATGTTATATTTTGTTTCTTCAAGTCTGAGGTTTTATCTATCTTGTGCGCAATTTAACATCAGACTATGCAATATGTGCTGTGCACGAGCTTGGAGAACTCACCGCAGACCAACCCGATCATCGGTCGCATCGAGTGCAAGGCGGGACATGGAGCTGGCCGTCCCACGAAGAAAATGGTACCACCGACTTCTATAAATCCTTATTAATCGATCCTCAAGAAAAAAACATTTGCATGCATCTCCTCGTGGACCGTAAGGGGACAGTGCGTGGCATTGATCTGCACCAGCGAAGAATTCATTGTTGCTCCGAGTTTGTTATCTTCTTGATGCCGCCTGATCTTGGAGTTCTCCCTGTTGCAGATCGATGAAGCTGCCGATCGGTACAGCTTCATGGCAAAAATGTTGGGTGCCTCTTGGACGGACTAGGCAACGACGGCCGTTACGGTGAGGAGCTGTGGACCCGGAGGCTCCCCTACTTCTTCATATACACTAGCACATTGTTATCCTTCGTGAAGGTTGACGGTGGTCCAATCAACTATTTATCTCGACTGTGAAAGACAATAATAATATGCAGAAGGAAACTTTAGGTTGCAAAAGTTCAGCTCTTGGTATCCTTACCGGTTACTCGGATCTAGCATTTTTAATGAACTCGAAAGCTGAAGAACAAAGATAGTTGAAACTCCCAATACGTGCCAATCTTTTTTTCGATTTGGTCACGCCGAGCAAATTCTATTTCAGCTCGCTTGTATACTTCTCAGGGCAGTAATCCCCTGAATACGAGAGGGTCAAGTCTGGACGATCAGCCTATGCCATTATAACAGAACAGCTGCAACACAAGCCGAGACATCATCAAATCAGGAGCCGGGAGCAGTTATTCAGGGGTTGTCCACATCAGAGGAACAACTGCCCTAAATGTGTTCGAAGTGAATGGCCAGAAGTGTCGAGCCTCAGACCTGGTAAGCAACTTATCAGAAGGAATCCATCTTGACATCGGTGACATCGAGTTGCAAGATCTCAGCTCTGCACTGCAGGATTGACCCAATACTGCAAGGTGAAAAGGAGTCGGACCATTGTTAGTCCGATTAGAGGTATAACAAGTAGGAAGAGCCCTGCCGGCAAGTTAAGCAAACCCAACTTACGCACGTGCACAAACTAGTATTTGTAGAATCTATTTTGGGAACCGGAAAAAATCCTCACAAACTCTCTCGTATTAGTGAGATTATGAGATGAGAGAGCGACGCTGCGTCTTATAACACTATCTATACTCGATGATTAAGTGCTTGAAGATTGTGATGATTCTTCTTTAAGTATTAGCAGGGAGTACCTGGGATGTGTACGCCCGAGATCCCCATGAACAAACTCCTTTATATAGGTCCCAGCCTGCAGCCAGATGATTCGTCATAAGACTCGGATTTCTGAATGACATGGAAATATAAGTCCTGTAGCAGAGAACTAAACGTTGTCGAGTGAAAGAATAGGAAAAACAGGGTATCGTCTTTACAGAAACCATATCCCGTCCGTTACAGCACATAAAAAGCTGAGCTACGCTCAGTAAAAACGTTGTACCTGTGTACACAGATGCAAAATGAAGTATTGCGAACTTCCAGCAATTTTATCAATCTTCATCCTACAACCACCAAACATAACCAAAAGAATAGGTGTGTCAGTATCGGCCGTTAAGAGTATTACGGAAATCCTAATCCACACAACTGGAGAGAGATTGACCAGTGGATAGTCTTCTCACGCTCCAGAGGGCTTCGACGATGAAGCACCCTGATAGGAGTCCTCTGCAAAATCACAATATCCTTGATTGATGATATCTTCTGCAGGTCAGCATCCTCAAGCGGTCGAGATATCCACACCAACGCAGCATACTGCTTCTGAGTTATAAGAAAAAGAAAAGGCTCAATCGCTTCTTGCTCAGTCGGCTTCTAGCAGATATCATCCAGAAGAAAAATAATGGATCTCCTCCACTCCAAGGTTCCACTTCAGTAAGATGGGCAGTTCAGGAAAATAAACAGCTACTAACAATTCATTCCATCTGAATCAAGTGGCCATCACATAAAGAAATAAACTGAAGAATCTTTCTACAATAGTTTTTAGGAGTTTAATGCTGCATCCATTTTTATCCTAAAGGGAATAAAAAAGATTACTATTAAATCTGATACATGGTCAAGATGACAAACAGTTACCTGCTTTTCTGCTTCACCTTCACGCATCAATGTCCAACCCTCACTACCGACCATTTTAAGGTTCCTAACACCAACCTGAAAATAGCATAATATAATAACTTGCAGATAACATTTATTCAATAATAAGAATGTCATGTCAGCAAAGGCATTTGTGATGCACTCACCAATTTATGCTCTAAGTTATTAATCTTATTTTCTATTTCCTTTATAGACACCTCAGAAGGCACACTTCGTGCATTCTGTATCTCAACCAAGAAGGGCCTGCCTGAACCCAACATCCGGACCTGGCACAGGCAGATACCAAATGAGGCAGCAAAGACCACTTTGATAGGAGGAAGAAAAATAGAAGCAGCGAAAGAGCAAGATGTCAAGTACATCAATGTCCTCTCTACCAGCAGCATGAAATTTATACTTGTCACCAGCACAAAAGGGCAAAATGCAACTGCCTATGATTTCCTACAACAAGAAAACTATAAATTGATCATATCTTGAACCATAATTCATAATTTGCCGCATCACAGGTATTGATTATGAAAGAATGAAGACAGAAAGAGCTATAGTGGTTTCCAATAGAAAACCATGCAGTACCTCAACAGATGCCTCCCCCTTTCTTTCATCCTCAATCATCCAACACGTTTGGCTCACATTTCTCGAGTACTGCAATGATGCAGCAGTAAATTTCAATTAAAAACTTATTGTGAACTGCCAATGTGCTATTATTAACTTGAAACCAATGTGTGTAACTTTCTGTAAGTTAGAAAACAACTTTGTTGAGTGACTCCAGAAATGTTAGTCACTTGACACTGTGCAAATAAATAAGTCCAATAGCCAGAATGACATGGTGCCAAAATTATTTTTTCCTGAATCTTACAGAACCAAGTACATGATGAAACTTGCAAACCTTGCTGTGCTGCTTTTTGCATATATTTATATACAAGGTTTATGTATAAAACAAGATTGACATGCATGCTTAATCCTACAGAACAAGTATATTGGATAAGATGTTCAATCAATTTGAAAACATAACAAGAAGAATGAATTTACCGGGGAAAAAAAAGAATGCATAAAACTGACATTTATGTTCGAACTTCTAACAGCCAAACATGTGATGCCTATGGTTGAAACTTGAAAGACTCACCTTGAGGTATCTACCACTAAAGTAAACAGGATTCCTGGAGCAATGAAGGGACAAGAAGCAAGGTTCCATGACCTGAAACATTCAACAATCCAGTTGGTCAGATAGAGCAAGGTATATCTATTAGCTGCTAACCGGAGCAGAAGAAAGAGCAAAGGCTATCCCTTAGTATAAAGTACAAAATCAAGTCATAGTAGTCATTTTTTACTGGAGATCCTTCCTTTACACTCTCTTGCCTATACACAATAACTCAGTATATTTCGGATATCTTATAGAAGGCTCTTTAAAAGGTTGCTCAACAATAAATTTCCCAATAACTAGCATGTAAGACCAACAAAGTTGCCCCCCAGACCTCATCTAAAATATTTAATCGCATCATAGTGATCCCATATTCTATAAGGGGATAAAAAGGACTTCTGACATGGAGATTTCAAATCCATTAATAGAATTGAAACAATATTCTGTTAAATGAGAAAATTGTGAAGATGATGACAACAAAGAAGCTACCTTCTTTTGCAACAATTTCAAGCACTCAGAATTCTCAGGGTCTGCAAGACCATTCGAAGATGTTCCATTGACTGAACGCTCTTCTTTAGCACTAACCTCAGTACATCCAACATTAGCAGATGTTGACTCATCAACTGTTTCCAAGCCATTCTCGCCTACGATAGAGTAAACCATAACTGGAATAAGTCTGAAAAATTCTACTGTACAGGCTTATCTACGGAAGTCGCACAACAATATTGTTGTTCACTGCTATAATACCAGAAGAGGGCTTAGTTCTAGGTCTACAAATTACTAATATTTTCATTATCAACTTTATTCTAACCAAGTCACAGCAAATAGTGGGCCTGAGGCACATGTTGGTTCAATTTCTGTCTGACAGGGTTTTTTTTTTTTTAATAAAGGCATCACAATCAATGACTTGAAATAATCTCCTAACCTAATTATATTTTAGGACACGGCTTAAGAAAAATAAGTCAACTAATATAATCACAATGATCTCAAAGAAACATTATGCAAAGTCGAGTTACAGTGCACCCTCCAAATTGGCATGCCCACAGATAAGCACAGGCAGGACCAAAGGCTGAATCCTATTGTATCCATGGCCTTCAGGGGAAAGGGAAAAAAAAGCAGCAGAAGGTATACCTATTTTTCTTTTCTTTGAGATCTGACCCCTCTCAAATTTTTCAGAAGGATCCACATATGTCAAACGAATCTTGAAATTGCTGTTGCCAGATTTAGCACCCTGCAAAACTTCAAATTAATGATGACTAGTAGCATGTTCAGATGCAACACAATAGCAGCACAATACTCATAATGAAGTCCATATCAGCAAAAGAGTCCACGTATACAAATTTCACCATCAAATTCTTTGACATCCTTGTGTCAGCAATATTCCATGTTTTCCAAAGTTTTTAAAAACTAAAATTTTCAAAGGAGTTAAATATTGTGAGCTTCTTTTCCCCAGTGATGCTGTCATTTGTCAATCATAATCAAGTATTTCAACAAAAATGAGGATATGATGCAGAGATCAAATTAATCTTCCTTACCAGTAAATGCTCAAGAGGAACCACTATTAAAGACTTTAAAGCTTCCTTTAAAGAAATGCATTCAGAAGTTGATCTTTCCTGGAACCACATATGAGATCTGTATTTGCCTTTGATATGTAACCTGCATATGAAATCAAAGCATAATTAACACTAAGCAACAACATCTTTTATATTGAGCAGGTACACTCTTCTACATCTAATGAAACTTAGACCTATGCCTATAAGCATTGGAACCGCTTGCAATAAACGAAAGTGAACCTACTCCTATGACAATGCACTAAGTCAGCAGAGAAACAACACATAAATTGAAAAGAGGATTATTATCCTTAAATGACAAGCACCATTATATCCTATTCCTTAAGTAAAGGAGGAGATATTGTAATCTGTAAAGAGACACAAGTGTAAGCATTAAACAGTCAACATTTTCAAAGCTTAACAAAAGTAAACTCACCAAACTTTCCGTTCATTTTCTTGAACAACTGCTGGGACTGAAACCTCGAGCAAGAAACTATTGATGTGGTGACCTTCTTGATTAACCACCTCAGCAATTGCCTTAGTCAAACCTTCCGCATCTTCCTTCTTCACCAATAATTTATTGTTATCACTATAACTAAACTGCAAGATACCTAAACAGATGCTACATACAACTGGCTCTGCATCCGATTCCTCAGAAGTACAGGGTTTCTTTATCTCTACATCTTCTGTAAGGCCACTATTCTCCACATTTTTCTGGGCCTCTATCACATATCTAAGTTGGTGCAAGATAGATGCTAAAGGCAGAGGGGAACATTCTTCAGGTTCTCGGACCCCAAATAGACGTATAATGCAACGGCCACATATCTGAAACACAACAGAAATGGGTCATCAAACCATGCTTCCCACACATCATTTAACTGAAAAGGAGAAGAAAGGAAGCTTAGAGGCATTGATCAACCATATACAAGAAGACAAAGGAAAGTTTATCAGCAAGAACTGATACACAGATTAGGAGAAACTAGAGAACGAAGCAGTTGCAAAACACATACTTCACTCATCGGAGGCAATCCAATGACTTGAACAGAAGAGCAACCATTTATTCTAAAATCAGAATCCTACAATAAAGTCTATCCTTCTACTGGCTACAAAAACTTGCAATACTGTACCACTAACATGTACCAACCCAATGTAAGAGAAGCCGCTCGATAGAATACCATCTTTCAAACCTAAGGTTCGCGCACATACCTGTTTCACCTTCGTATATTACAATTGATTGCCTACTTCACTCTATCCAATAGAGAATTTTACATATCAGTTCCATTGATGGAAGTCATTGAATGATATCATAATGGCAGTTGCAAGCAAGTCCGGCGGCCGCTGGAGCAAAACAGACATAATCTTAAGAGTTTTTTCCCTCTTACAGAGCACGGTTTCAACATAATATCCCCCGAGTTCATCTTATCAGCTTGGAGCGTTGCTAGACCATCGAATTCGTCAAATTCGCAAAGTACAAGACCGAGAGGGAAACGGGAACGAACCCCGACGGAGAGCAGATCCATCACCACCTCGGAAGGCAGCGAACGGACAACGGCCTTGAAGGCACGCAAGCCCGCGCAACCGTGATTAGCGCCGACGCTAGTGCCTTGATCCTCGGGCAGCCGCTGTAACTCGACTCTTCCCGCCGACTCGTCTACCATTGTCGTCAATAATCCCTCTCTCGAGGATTCCGTCTCCGCGACAATGGCGGCAAACGGCAGACGGCACTCTCGTTCAGTTCAGTGTGCTGCGGTGCGGGGACCGGGGGGTGGGAACCTCCTCAATTTTATCGGAAATTTAACTTCTGAACCCCAACCTTTGCATTCCTTCCTTTTTCCATCCTCTTCTGTCCAAATATATATAACGTGACATCTCCAAGATAATTTCAAAGCATCCGAGACAGTTTGTCTATATAACGACGTAGACTTAATGGATTGAAATATTCCATTTTATGTTATTTGATTTGATGTGTTTAAGATTATAATTTCATATTCCCTTTGAAGTATAGTTTTAAAAACTTGACCGAACCGATCGGTTCGACCAATTCAACCATGAACCGACCACTCACTCGATCCGATTCCTATAAAAGACCTAATTGCAATTTCAAAGAGATTAATTCTAGTTGAACTTGCCGGTTCTCGATCCGACCGATAAATCCAATTGAATCGGTGGAAAATATTACGACTTAAATTTAAAAGAATAATAAAAATATATTATAATGTAACTATTTTATTTTACTAAATTTATATTTATATTTTATGTTAAACTTTTGTCTAATATAATTGTTATATTAATAATTTTTATTATAAAACATATTCAAATTATGATAATATGTAAATTTATTAGTAATATTACTTATTAAATATGCGATTGAACCCATTAAACTTCCGATTCGATCCATAAACCCATGCCTACATCAATTCCCGATCCGATCCGATTTTAAAAACTGTGCTTTGAAGCACCCACCATTGCCTTCCTCTTATCTTACAAAAAAAAAAATTATATTTGAATCTTACAAATGAATCACATTTTATTACCACATGAATTTTTTTTAATAAACCAACCAAACTTAAATTCGAATTATTCAAGATTTACCCATGAAAAGAAGAAGAAGAAGAAGAAGCTGTCTCTTCATGGCATCTACACAGGTAAGGATACGATGCGGCATGGATCATACTCTAAGATACTATTGATATATTAAACTATCTCAATAATCAACCTCTTGCGGACGTCGGCAGAGAAACCGGCCGGTAGAACTCAGTCGATTATGCTCAGTTGCAATCCACTTGCACAATCAAAAGTTCACAGGACACACACAGAGATAAATATGAACAAGGAATGCATTTTATCTGATGTTCCAGGGCACAGAAGGTTACATGCAAGTCGAATATCGGGAGAGATACACGAGACACGTTGATAAATCGACGGGGTGGTGGGTGGGGGGGAGGAGGTAAAAGAATGTTACCGACCTCGAGCTGAGGACGTTTAAACAAATCCACATAATATGTAGCACTCGGTACACCCTAGCTAGAACGCTCACAGCATAAGAATAGTAGTTCTGGGGAGAAGATAAAATAAGGCTTGGGCTATCAATGATATTAGCAGCAAAACTTTTTTGGAAAGTAGTAGCAGAGACTTCTCTTCCTCCTCCCTCGGAGGTTTGTTTGGGGTACCTTGTCGTGGCTTTATCCTCCGAGGAGAAGCTAAGGGCCCTTCAGGAGGGGCGGGTGTGTTGGCCGCTGGCCTTACCGCAGAGGAGTGCATTCTTGGGGATGGGGTACTCGTCCCTCAACGAGGTGGAGTCGGTGTAGACTCGGAGGTAGAACTGCTGCCCCAGGTACTGCCTTGCCCAGAACTCCGTTCGCACGTTCCACATCCCCACGTTGTCTAGGGCAACGTAGACTGCCGTCCATGAAAATGGGTACACCTGCAACATTCGGCAGCAATACCAGGCGAGTTTGTCATTGTGTGTGAGAAGTTCTTTCTGGATCTGGTCTGCTTCAATGTCGTGGTTTTGGGACAGAGAGATAATGTGAAGCAACTCGGTCTGATTGCTTCGAGAAAATACCGAACTCGTTTTCATTAACGTTCTGACGTTTGGCCGGGGCTTTAGAGAACGGTAAGACGGACGGAGATCAAATCGCACTCACCTGAGTAGTGCAACGAGCGACTGCATCCCGGAGATTGTACGAGTTCCTACTAGCAGTGGTCCATTGCCCTCCGTCCATCCTGCGTTTTCAGATCATTTCCAGAACCGTAAGGGGAAACAAAATTTGAGCATAATCTCATTATTTTTCACGGATGTTCGAAATGAATAACTCGGCGGATTTTACTGGGGCTTACCCGACAACAAAGAAGCTGTAGCCGTCGATATGCCAGCTCTGGACAATGTTTTCGTAGTTCTCAAACACGATCTCCACAAAGGCTCTGTAGTCCACACCCATGACCGATGTATCGAGGTATATGCCGCCACCGTAGGGCTTATCAGAGATGCTTCCGACCCGAAAGACGCCGCCGATCTTGAAGTAGTCGGCGAGCTTCATGGGAGTGTCTGGAGGGACGAAGGAGACGCTGTTGACCGCATACCTCTGCTTCCCATTCACCTGACCTGCCGAGCTTGCAACCCTGATCGTCCGGGTTGTGTTGATGAGGCCGTAGTGGTACGAGCCCTGCGGGTTCGGCCTCGGCCCACTTGCTGTCAAGTTGGTCCTGCAACATTAGTGTAAAAAATGCATGGATTATTCCGAAAAATCTCTACTATAATTATGCAGGTAACGAAAAGTCTACAATGGTCGACATCATTGACTCCATAAAGTTGAATCTTTTCAAGCGGCAAGTGGCACCTACTGCAAATAATATTGAACAACTTACCTGATGGAGCGAGCCTGGTTGAGGGACCAATCGACCTGAACCGTGGGCCCACCAGGGAGCGGGCCCGAGAGAGGTCCCGCAGAATTGCTGTACTTGAGGATCCCAGTGGTGACCAGGATTGGGGTGGTGAACCGGGTGGAGACCACGATGCGGTAGTCCCGTGGTGGCTGGTCCGCCGTGACGAGGACCGAGTACGACTGGCCCACGTGGACGTCAAGGGATGAGTACTTGATTTGGAGGGTGTGGGTGCCTTCCACCTCCACTAGGACCATCTTGTGCCCTTCGATCCTGAAGTTCAGGGAGTTCATTAACCCCACGTTCGATATCCTCAGCCTGTAAGTTTTCCCTGCAAAAGCAAGAGCGCAAGTTTAATTTGGAGTAGGATTGGAACTTTACTGAAACTGCTGGTTGTGATCGATGATCATCGATGTACAATTTTAGACGACTGTGCACCTTGTTCCACGCCGAAGTAGGCGCCATTGGGTCCACGTCCGTTGATAAGGATGCCGTCGGGAAGCTTGAGCTTCTTCCCGCGGTCGAGGGTGGCCTTGAGAGTCTGCATAAATTACACAATCACCACCGTCAATGGTGCGTTAGGTTTGAGATCAGCAGGACTAGACGTTTCAGCACGATTCCAAGTGAATAAATAATGCCAAAGTATACGGCGGAAATTTTTCTTGAGGTTCACGAGTTAGTAGCACATGCTTGACTCTGAATTAGAAGATGTGCAATGTCCACTGGACCCCATCACTGTAACCATTAATGATGAGACGCGACCGGCAATATCAGCTGTAGCCCATGTTCGCAAAAGCAAGGCATGGCCCATAAGAAAGGGAGAAATGCAGAAATGTCCGAATGTGATGCTTACTAGTAGGACATGAAGAAACAGTAAAAACTGTGCACGAAAAGGAAAGACCAGTGCTTCTTCGGAGAGATTCATGAATTCAGTTTAGCTTCTAGCATGGAATGAATAAGCCATTAACATGATGATATCGATGCACCACCGATAGAATACCAACTCATCGTCATTGTCGAGTTAACTCAATCGTCCTGTTTCTGTCTACTGCTTTGCTGCTCCCCCCGCGTCAAGCTCACATGCTCCAAGGTGGGGGAGTGGTTTAGATTTTTGGAAGGATAATAAAGATAACCCGGTGAATGTGAAAAGGGGCGAGTCCAGAGATCGATGCATTACCGTGTGGTTGGCCTTGTACCAGTCTCCGATGAGAACCGTGTAGTCTCCCGCGGGATCGGGGAACGGGACGGGAATTCGGGGCCGGCTGAGGATCCGGATACCACCGAATCCGCCGGCGGCCTTGTGGAAGGCGAGGGACGGGAAATAGTAGAAGCTCCCGATCTGGTCCTTCACTTGCATGATGTAGGTAAAGTTCCTGCCAGGGGGGATCGGGCACGTCGTGCCGTACACCCCATCCTCGTACGAGTTCCTCCTCTGTTGGATGCCACTCCTGGAAAGAAATATTAAAAAAAGACATTCATTAATTTTGTTTTTTTGGGGAAGAAATGTCCAATCTTTGTGATGAACATCTTGTCATTTTAAGGGGAAAAAAAATACAGCGGTATAGCATCCGCCCATCATCTTGAACCCTACACAGCAGCAATAATTTGTCCTCGTACAAACAAGACAGATGACCACGACTAAATTTTGCTACGTATGTGAATGCTTGGTCCCTTGGGTCGGCAAAACCCGCAAATTCTCGACAATTGGGTCCATCGGGTTAAGGGTCCAATCAAATTTGCACCTGCCCGATGATACCAAAGTTCTATAGCTACTGACAAAATTACTTAATACCTTTGCAACGATACTGAGACTGCAACTGCCCATGAATCTGTTTTACTAAGTATGTGTATGTATATATATATATATATAAGCTTTCCATTTCATCTTGCATCTTCTCCTTTTCAATGCCTATAGCTGTTAGTTTACCTGACTTAGAAAGCAAGAACACATCATCATGCAGACAGCAAAATATAATATATCCATTCACATGGGGTATGCCTAGATGACAGACAAGGCAAGGAGGAGCAGTCAAGGCAATTGAGCACCAATCATTACGCCATAATCATTGGGTGCACTGAATGAGAGGAGGAATGAAAGAAGGGTCCCTCCCTACTTGAATAAAGATGGGCAAAAGCCCAGAGATCGCGCATGTGATTGATGAGCACATGGCGCCATAAACAAGATCGAGTGCTCCAAGTTAGGCTGATTTCAAGCGGTCAGTAGTTGAATGCAATGGGCAAATAGGGAGTAGCTACCGCTATGTCTGAAACTCGACACACCCTTCTGAATATGCACATTAACTCATGTTCTGTACAGAAGTATCGATTATATATGTAATTGATTATAGAACAGAAAATCATGTGAAGTTCACCTTCTTGATGGACAAACATTTCATATTTATATTTTTATGAATACATACGTGTAAGTACACTCTGCTCGTGACCTAGCATAACAGTGACAACTTCAAATAAATGCAATTATTGAATGATCAGTGAAAAATGGGTGTAAACCCGACAACGTTTCGGGCCCAAATTGAATCCTCAGCACATGCATGGATTCTCATTTATCAGCATTGACTTCTTTTTTTTCCATCCTGGACCGCAACCACTTCGGCACTTCCGCTTTTTGGTTCATTCTTTTTTTTTTCCTGATTTATAATTTATAAATTAAATTATGATATCAGCCTAATTAATACAGGGCAATATCGTCAACATACATGGTGTGGTCCGTCACTTTTATTGGATCTGATTTGATTTACGGAAGGTCCAAAACAAGTATTAGGTCAGGTTTGGGGGAAAAAAGGGGAGAAAAGGGGGCCGACCAGAAGCATCAAACCAATTACTCCATTTGTTGCTTTTATGACTCGGTTCAATAGATCCAAGCCCAAATCCCACGTTCCTATGCCCAGTGACATATACATGCACCTAAATTTGTTGGGAGTTACGAGACTAGTTCCACTATGAGACTGCGCTTGATCTTACCACATTTTGGATTTGGATTTTAGAATGTAGTGATCCTAGTTGGGTTATTATGTCTATGTAGATGGGTTTAAGCGAAGGAAAGCTTTAAAGAGAAAGGGAGACGGGACGACCAGGAGAGGAGGAATGGCTCGTCCAGGCTGTTGAAGACGTTGACGATGATGTTGTCATTGGTGACGGAGTGAATGTCCGGCCCCGGGAATTGCCCGTTGATGAGGATGCCCTGCACCAGAACCGAATCCAATCAGACCCGTCCGAAACTAGACCATTTACGACCAAGATAAGACCACTCGCTCCCGTCATCTCGAGCTCTGCGTCATGTGAAAGCACCAATAATGCGTGACCTGATACACTGTATCTCGGGGCCTACACTCCAAAAACAGGTACGGTGCTTTCACGCTGTTTGACCGACTCGATGGAAGGGTAAGGCCCAGAGGAACGAGACTAGCGGGCCGAGACTGACCTGCTGGCGGACTCCGAGAGGGTAGATATCCCCGTAGGTGACGTTCCACGTGAAGAACCTGTACGGATCGTCGGCTCCAGCGGTGGAGCAGAGGAGAGCGACGGAGACGGCTGCCGTCACCAATAATAAGTCGAACAGCATCTTCTGCTTCAGCTCTGCAAAACGTCAATGGAATTCTGAGAAGAGAGAGAGTGAGTGAAGAGAACTGGAAGGAGAAGTGTAATAGGGTGATGAGAGGGGAGGGGGGGGTGATATGGGGGCGGCTGACACGCTGTGAGGGACAAGTATTTAAAAGTGCGGTACAGAGGAGAAGGTGAATGGTAATGGCGAAGACATGTAAAAGCAGCGACAGATAGAGAGAGAGAAAATGGAGGGAAAATTATGGGGGAAGAGAGAGAGATGAGAGAGAGAGAGAGAAAAAAAAGAGTGAAAATCAGAGGAGGGAAAGGATTTAGGAGTGTCGGTGTGGTGGGCTCCACTTGCTACGTGCCCTCGTCGCTCCCACATGGGTTGCTGCTCTTCCTCGTGCGGATTTGGCTGGAGGCTTCATGAAGGGCGAGTCCGGGTCGGGTCGGGTCGGGTCGGGGCTTGTAATCGGATCCGCGTCCATTGTGGATGGTCATTGTGGACCGTGTCACAAGTCGAGTCAGGGGGTGCCCGGTTTAGGAAAGCTCCCAGAGACCGGTCGGTTGTGGAATTAGGGGGATCAGCTCGGACGTATTGGTCAGTATCAAGCTCCGGTTTAACAAATTTTCATTCGGTCTGATAATTACACATCGAGCCGGTTTATGTTATTGTAGGCATAGTCCGGTTGGCAACCAATCCCTCGAAATCAAATGTCGGCCGTCACCTGACAATGTGTCCCAGGCGGGCATTTCTCGGTTTTTATGCGTCCAGCTATGGACAAAAAAACTGTCGGTGAAGTCCCCCCCCCACCCATCCCCGCCTCTTTTTTTTCGTTTCTTAAAATTACGGCTCTTTAATTAATTTTTAAAGATAATTCCTCTACCAATAAAATATTCCAATCAAATCATAATTAACCTAATTCAAATTAATTCAAGTTATTAAATAATCATCTCTTTAAGAATAAATTATTTTTATTTATAATAATTGAACTTAAAATCTTATTTAAGAAAAATACGTATTAAACTATTTCAAATAATTTACGGTCCCACCCACCGTATTTATAGCGTATTCAGTCACTTGTATATTGGGGTGCAACATTCATTTATAGCAGCGAACAATAATATTGAAGAGAAAAATGCGCTTCCCATAGCCACAGCTGAAGGTTGTGGTGGCTGATCGGAGAAAGCCAATGGACAACAGTTGTATTAATCGCATGTCGTGTCATACAATGTGTTCATCGTGTCAATTGTACCAATGGTATGTCATGTAAAAAACACATTTAAGTCATGCGGGTTAAATGAGCCATGTTGTGTTTGCTTGTAATTAGGCGAGTTATATATGGGGTCAAAATGTTTTTAACACGAACCCATTTGGACAAGACACAACACAGATTGCCGAGTCTAATTGTGCATTCGAGGGCAGTTTTTTTATTTCAAAGCGTCCTGAAAGAACTCATGGCCGGACCCGACTCAGCTCGAAAGAATATGTTAGAAAAACCATGGAACCCAGCTTAAGTTAAGTCTTATGTGAAACTAATTCATCCACATCTCTTTCACATAAATTTGCTTATTGTTAATTAAAAAGCGGCCATTTTTTTTAAATTTTAACATCTTTTTTTTCCCGGCAGTGTGAAATGGCTCGATCGACAATTTCAAAGTTTAAATCGGTAACGAGTAATCATTGGAGCGTGCTCGTGCCCTATTAGTCTCAAGTCTTTTAACTGTGGGGTCCTTCCTAGCTAAGCTAAAGCTCAGCTGTCTTCCTCATTGAACCAAACGTAAAGGCAAAAAAAGGACGTGGTTGTCCCCTAAATCTCAGTCTACGTTTCAACTGACTGTCCCGATCACGATAAAATCTTATACGTAATAAATATGTCAACATTAATAACATTATAAGTCGATAACGGTTTGCCGTAGGACTTTATCTGACTTGAGGAGCAGACTAAATCTAGTCAACACATGTTTGACCTCACTATTCTGATTAGGCTCGGCAGTGTATCTCGTATTGTATCTTACACGGTACATGATTAACACAATTAACATGATGACACAGTGTATACAAACTTATATGAGTTAATAAATTCAATATACATTTAAACACATTTATTTACATAGGTTTTATCATGTCTTATCGGGTTACATATGTTTAACCCGTTTAGATACGAAATACATTTATAATTAATCCAAACCCATATAAACTCGCCTTTCATATCGTATCGAATTACTGTATCGTGTTGAAAATTGTCGGGCCTAACTCTGATCTCGGGCCGAGGCAAGCGTCTTGAACTGAACCCCAAGCAAATGACAGCAATTTAAGTAGGCGACAGTTTCTTGGGCCTCTGCTTACTTAGGCCCATAACGTTGAATTAGTCGCCATCTTTGGGTTGGTTTATGGTCAACGCCGGCGGCGGGTAGGGAGCAATCCAGGTCAGGCGAGGAGAAACAACTATACTGCGGGACGGTACACGCAACCAACCATGGACCACTGCAATTGGCACCGTTGATGCTCTCACCACGATGCGATCCCATTTCTTGGTATTTCCTTAAAAAAATCAGTAAATGAACAATTTATACCTTGCAATTTCCTCAATCTCATCATAGAATCCGTCTCCCCTGTTTCTCTGTGAACCGGTGAAATCGACGTAGCTGCCAATCCTCGAATCTCCACACACACACAGGTGTAAGAGGCAGAAGGGAGGCAGCGAGCTTGAAGCTGATCGATTCGGACGGGTTTGAGAGAGGGAAGAGAGAAGAGGTGGAACAATAGCCATGATTACAAGGTCGAATTTGGCGGAGCAGTTGAGAGAGTATCAGAATCGATCGAAGTATGATTGGGCGTCCGTCTCGTTCTTCTCATCCACTTCTAATTTAACATCCTCAAGGTATGGCGTTAAACTGAGCACCAATTGTTCATTTTTCACGGTTAAATAGTTTTTGTGATTCGTGTAGGATTTAGATTGTGAATAATGAGGCCGAGCGTGGATTCTATGTGGATTTTCATTTGCTACATGACAAATTCGATTTGGATCGTCTGGCATATTTGATGTTGAATGAAGCTTCCATCTGTGTGATTCACTACTCAGCAACCTGTTGAACGCATATCTGCTGCGAGAGAACCTTTGGATTTTGCAAATGGGTAGGCGAAATCTAGATGCTTTGCAGTACCTTAACTATAGGAAATGCCGATGAAAAGTTGGAAATTGTCAAAAGGATGGCTATGTATCAAGAACTGCGATTTTTTATTTTTGGCCTCAAATGTTTGGATGGTTGATCCATCATAACAGAGTAACTATGTTCCATGCTTCAAATAGTTTTTGTTCCTACTAGCATTACCTTCGGTGGGTAATCAGTTCCATAGACATGCTTCAGAAAATTAACAGAAGCTGTACTTGAAAATTGAGCTTCAGCTTGTGAAAGGTGGCATTTAAGGGACAGATCAGCTTTGATGATCCTTGTGGATTAGTTAAGAGGGCACAGTTGGTGCCAGCCTTGTTTTGTAGTTATGGTGCTGGTTTTCATCTCTGTTTTGCTCAATATAACAGGCCACTATGTGTTCTAGAACTAGGGAAGAAAAATATAGAAACCTGGCATTTAAATGTTCTATTTCCTGGGCTTTATGTTATTGGTTCCACAGAGTATTATGATGTTACACGCAGTCAGCGACTTTGAACATGTTGGCATTTTACATAATATACTTGATACTGGATGCTGTATTATATCGATTTTCATGTGAAGTCTAACGACTCTTATTAAGCCTGTAAAAATCGTATCTTGGCTCATCAAGAAGCTTGCAGTGTATTATCAGCAAGATTTATGTACGTAAAAAGCCAGAAACAACTGTTTTGCTCTATCGTTTCAAGATGGTGACCCTCCTAATGCTTTATGGGTGCTTAATGCTGTAATTGCTTGGGTGATGTTTGGGCTTGTTGTTTAGCTAGTAGCCCAATTATGATGATTCAGTGGATTTTCAAGAATTTGTTGCCACCAGTTGTATCCCTTCTCACGATCTGATCTCAGGATGTCTTTTCCTTCACTTTAAACAACGAAATATTTTGAAAATATTGCATGAATATATCAGTAGGCATGTTATGCAGTTACTTGTTTGATCCGGCTAGTGTTAAAAAGAATACCTTGACATATGCAAACTCCATGATGTTCTAAGTTTCTGAATCTACTACTTTGGATGCAGGGTGGATATCGTGATCTTTGTAATATGGGAACTTGTCATCCTAGCATTCTTGGTTTTCTCTGCAGTTTCTTTATACTGTCAGCGCATGCAGCTTGCTTTAATCTTGCTATGTGTTACAATGCTGTTGCTATTATGCATGAGGATCACGAAGCAAGTGAGGCTCGCCCGGAAAAGGAAGCGAAGGATGCTTCTACCATTATCTATGTAGGGTTGGCTGCAGTAGCAACTTTGTCACTGTTCCAAGATTCGCTCACATTCATCGAAAGATGACAGCACATGATCATCTCCACAGCTCAATCACCAATCCGAATGACAGGAGTATCGTGGGAGGATCAAGCTTGATGCATTTTTGTTACTCTGCAGAATCTCATTGGTGGTCTCGGGAGGTCTACCAGGAATTCCTGTGGTTGAAATTTTTGTTCTGTTATATGGGATGTCCCTGTACCTCATGATGGGGGAATAATGTGGTAAGGGAAGTCTCATTAATTAGAATTGACTTGAGGATCTCTCAGTCCCAAAGTCGAAGGCAAGTCTACTGTGCCAATTTTCAGGGTTTATAGGTTTTAGGAGAAAGGTAAAGTGAAGATTTGGCCTCTTTTTTCGTCTGTCGTCTTTGTGCTCCATCTTTCCTTTACTTGGCCACACCATTAGTGGCTCTAACAGTCTATAGTTGTTTGAGTCAGCACATGTCAGTTGTAATATGAAATGAGATGAATACTTGATGATGCATTGCATGTAAATTTGATTTTTCCCGATATCGTCTCCGAAGACCGAAAAGTAAACCAGACAATCTCAGTAGTTAGCGATGAGAGAGTCCGGTGAGGCCCAAAAGGAGCAACCCAATTTATTGGACCGTGCTGCTCACTCAAGCCCAAATGAGAGAGACCCAGTTAGAGTATCGAATGCATAGTTTTTAAAACCGGACCGGGCCAGGAACCGTTCAGGGTATGAGTTTATGGTTCGGACCGGGGATTCGATGGGTCGAACCGTATGTTTAATAAATAATATTACCAATAAATTTATATAATATTACAATTTAACTATGATTTATAATAAAAATCATTAATATAGTCATTATATTAGTCTTAGATTCAACATAGAACATGAATATAAGTCTAATAAAATAAAATAAAATAAGTACATTATAATAATTTTTTATTTTAAGTTGACTGATTTTCTCATGGGTTTACTGGTTTGACCGGAAACCGGCCGGTTCAACCGGATTTGACCTCATTTAAAGTGCAATTGGAGTATTTTATGAGACCGGACCGGGTGGGTGGCCGGTTTCCGGTCGAACCGGTCACCCCGGTCCGGTTTGTAAAACTATGACTGAATGTTTTGTCGGTAGGGACCATGATCTGGTGCGGCATTGGTCAAAGTCCCAATCGGTAGTCTCGAGCATCGGGCGTCCCTCTTCAGCTTCCCGCGACAGTGATAAGGCTGATAGTTCGTCCTCGATCGGGCCGAAACTGATACACAGGGAGAGTGAGAGGGAGATGGGTGGAGGGCATGGGCATGGAGGTGGCACGACGTACAAGGGCTTCACGATGCATCACCCAAAGCGGTGGCACGTAGTCACTGGCAAGGGCCTCTGCGCCATCATGTGGTAATGACTTTTGAGCCGAAACCCTAACCTTTATCTTTTCTGCCCGTATGCTTCGAGTTCCGTCCGCGGGTGGCAAACGCTGGACGATAGATGTTGTCTTGTTGTTGAAAATTCTTTCTTGCTCGTTAATTTTTCTGAACGTTGATTTGATCCGCGATGGAGGAAGCGGAGTGGCATATTGTGAGGCGAATGCAGGGTTGAAATATGTATGATCCTCCTACTTTGAATGCTGTTATCCCGGGTGTAATTGCGGGGACCTGATTTCTGGCTTGCCTCATTTTTCTTCATCCCAAGTAAATGATCAGCTCTAATGTGTAATGGGCGTTTTGTTTCTGCTTTGCTTGACTGGAGGTATTATGATTCATGAACAATGACAGATTAGGAATTACGGATCAGGTTGCCAATCTAACGGCTGTATCTAGCGAAGAATAAAAGTTTTTGGTCACATTGAGAGGCTGTGGTACTGAGAATGGACTTGCTGGGCAAGTTTCCTTCCATTCATGAGAAATCTGCTGCTGATCATATCATGTTGGATTTGCACCCCCAGTTCATCTTGGCTCGTTCGTTGAGAATACATGGAAGAGATAGTATCTGTTGATTTCGTATGTAGAATATAGATACATTTTTCGTATACTTCGACTAACATTCTTCTCAGTAATATTTGTAGGGTTGAATGCCTATTCATTGTGTATTTACTGCCTTCAACTGATATTTGATGCTTCAGGTTTTGGGTCCTGTACCGGGCTAAGCAGGATGGTCCTGTAGTGCTGGTTAGACATTACCTTCTAAGCTCCTTGTAGATGAAGCCGATTACGATAAAATTTTCATTTTGACTCAATTTTCCCATTTGATGCACTCCTCTAGGGCTGGCGACACCCCTGGGAGGGCCATGAAGATCATTCCCATGGCCATGAAGAACATGAGGTATCTACTTTGATCGTACGTTCAAGTGGTTTAGTTTATTTCTGTGTGTTGCCATTTATTTTTCCTATGATAGTTGGAAATTGGTGAGCCGCCAGTTTATCATTAGAGGTTTATGCAACTATATTCTAGTTTTAACATGCTCAACCTGCATTTCTTTACAGTCATCTCACTGAGAAGCTGAAAGCCGGAAGTCTAATGGGCCAGTGAATGCCTCTGTGAATCTAAAAATTGCTCTTTGCAATCTTGCCTTCATTTCTGTTCAATAAACAGTGGTCATGAGATTGTGACGATCAACGGCACACGAACTTCTTGAATATCATCTGTTGCTCAGAATGTTTGTTGCTCAAATATAATGTGTTTACTCACGTGTGGCTAGTTTATTAGCTTCACTGACAAGTATCCATATGCAGCTGCCCTTTTTCTCTTCCATGTGCGTGTTGTTACATTGCATTTCAATGGCGATTATTAGGAGGTTGGTTTTTCCACATTTACATCATTGCATTATGAGTTTGTCCGAAACATCTCCAGGCGGTTCATTATGTGATGACTGGTTGTAGGTGTAACTTTCGGTGCTAGTTAGAGCAAAGACGAATGGCAGTCTTGTGCCGCGAGTCTTGGAATGCGAATGAGGAGAGGTCTTGAGCTAGCGGACGGTCGCGAGCTAAGATTTGTCATTCATGGAAGTCTTTGGGCTCTTTCCTCTTTAATCCAATAACAATGGGGATAAGGATTGCCAAATGAGTGGATCTGTTCCACTTGACTCTCCTGTTATCCATGACTCATTAGGATTTAAAAGGCTCCTCTCGTGGATTGATCCATCGACACATGTTCTCGACTTGTCGAAAAACTGATCATGTGGGGCCATGGATCGACCGGAGAATCCTACTGAATAAGAGGGTGGCGTCGGAGGGCTTATCCAGAAACGCACATGTGCCTACTAAGCAGCCCAATCCGCATATCATTGCTGGGCCCTGTTTCCTCGTCCAACAGCAACGACAGCTCTCAGGGTCAGCGCTTTTTGGGGCTCGGCTCCTGAGGTCGCGACACGTGGCGCCCCTCACCACCAAGCGTCCGTGGGCCGTCATGCTTGACACGTAAGCTCCCGGCGGCTTTCCCAAACTTTTTCAGGGCCTTCGTTTATCCGGAAGCACGGTCAACGGGTGAATGCCATGGCAGCACTCGCCTGGTTTTTGACACGTGGAGGAAGACGGAAGTGTTGGTCCAGTGGCTGCCACCTCAGCGCTCTGGTGATATGTGGATAAGGGAGGAGACCACCTGGATCCACGTCCCGTAGGTATCTGACGAGCCGTTATCAGCCGTTGATCTTTGTTTCATTCGGATCCGACAAGATCTTAACATTACCCGACATCAGGCGGCGGTACACCAAGCAAGTGCGGATAAAATTACAATTTTTATTTAAAATGAATAAATTTTAAACTATATTAACCAATATTTATTAATATCTTTCCTTTTTTTTCTTTGTTCTTCTTCCTTCAATCGAGTTTGGCTGACAAATTCACGATATACCTTAGACATTTTTATGATAATTCGATTGGATAAGGCGGAGGGAAAAAAAAAGCCCAGCCCGGATGAGCGGGTCGGGGAGTGAAGGCTGAGACTCTGCTACGTGGCGCATCCGATGAGGCAGAACGGATGCCAGATCCCAGCATCGGTCCCACTCATCAAGCTCACGTGGACGATCCGATCCTCGGGATTTGCCCAGGAGGAGATGAATCAGCTATGGCTTCTAGAGAGAGAGAGAGAGAGAGAGGGAGAAAGACTGAGACTGAGAGAGACACGAAAACCTCCTAGAGAGAGAAAGCTCAAAACCCCACATGGTCGATCTCTCTCTCTCTCTCTCTCTCTCTATCAGTCCTCCATCGTCAAATACTCGGATGTCTCACCACAAAGACTCGCCGGTCGCTGCTCTCTGCTATCCTTCCTACATTTCCGTAGGTTAACCGTTTCGCTATCCCGCTTACCACTTCCTCGATTGACTGCTCGCTCGGTTCCTTTCGCTTTTCAATTTATCGGAAGCAGTGGACGGCTAGTTCAGGCCCCGAACTCTCAAGCTCCGTCTACGGCCTGCCGATGACATCCTGGTGAACAGAATGGCGACTAGGCTTCTTGATTTCCCGACGCTGGTGCTGCGGCGTGGGCGTGAGTTTGAGTGTGGGAAGGCGGGGAGGAGGTTCGGCCGGCTCGGTCATGTCAGGCTGGGGCGGGCTTGGGTCAGCTGCTGCTGCTCCGACCCGGTGGTTCCTGCTCGGAAAACGAAGAGCGCCGAGAAGGCAGAGGAGACGTGGCGTTTTGATCCACAGAAGGTTGTCCCGCCCGCTCACAGAGTTCGAGTCCATGCCACGCCTTCCATGCCCTTCGCTTCTCCTCAGTATGTCGTTTCTTTCTTTAAGCTACCCTTTGATGAGGATAGAATGGTATTCTATAAATTAAGGTTCATGGAAAAAGCCTAGCTTTTTTGTCCGAAATGACTGCTTAAGAATATGTTGCATCCACGGAAACTTGCCGCAAGAAAGTTTGGAAAGCTTAGCGCTGCTAAGAGACACTCATTTTTGCTGCTTGAAAAAAGGCTTTTTTATGATGAAATTCTGCTGCGACAGAATTCGGTAAGCTATAAAGGAGGTGGACAGTCGGTCTGCCAGAATTTTAACTTTAGAAGGCCTTTCTCAAAAATCACTCCTTTCACTGCTCCGAAAATCAGTTCCTGGAATTGGAAGTGCAAAAGTATATGTCACGCATTACTGAACCGACTATAAAGTCTCCAAGAATTTAATTGTTTCTGGGACCTTTCGGAAATAAGTAGCCAAAAACAATTGAAAGATTTTTGTGGCTCCCTACAAGCCACCTAGCGTACTAAACCTATAATAGTACATTGTTTTTTTTTTTGGGCCAAATAATAGTACATTGGCTGATGATGTTACATCTTATGCAGGCTGACAATCATCTGATTGATCAGCTAAAATGCTCACGTTGAATGGAAGGTACACCAAGTACCCACCCTGCTACAACATCAGGAACTCTCTGATCTCATTCAATGCGAAACTGGACGGTTATGCAGAAAAATTGGTGCTAGTTGGCTTTTGGGTTTTTTTCAGCATTAGAAATATGTTAAAGCTCCGTGTATGCTTAATAATGAGTAAGGAAAATGACCAATCGTGGAGGCAAATTGACCGCAGATTCAGAACATTAGCATTTTTTACTTGTTCCTTCTCCAAGTAAAACTATGTTCTGGCTGTAAAATATGTATGTGAGTTATTACAGCAAATTAAAATGTTTTCCCAGGTAATCTATATGTCTATACAACTTTCCAAAAGTTACAAAAGGATAAAAACGCCTTGTCTTGTAACTTCCTTACAGTGGTAAGTCTTTCTTGCAGATCACCTTTTGTTCCCAAGCAAGAAAGGTTTTTTCCACGATGCACCCAAAGAGGTTCTGTTCCACAATCCCGTGATACTCCACCTAAAAGAGGTAGATGCTTGCTCACAATATATAAGGTGGACTCTCAGGTGAAAGACAATGCTGGAAAAAATTGCTTTCTGAATGCTTCTAACACAATCTTTCTGTGATTGATCCTAGACACTGGTATTGCAAATGAGAAGGACTGGGGCATCAACTTGTTAAATGAACATGTTAATGAGTCCGGCACTAATGAAGATGGCAGCACTTGGTATAGGGAGAGTGGAGAGGACCTTGGGGAAAATGGATACAGATGTAGATGGACAAGGATGGGGGGTCGATCTCATGATGGTTCTTCAGAATGGAAAGAAATGGTATAAAATTATATAGCCATGCCATCATATCATAATATTTTGGAATCAGCAGATTCTTGTCAGCTCTTTATGTAGTGGATAATTCTGATCTGTTTGTACTCTTTTTTACTGTAATAGTCAACAAATTTACCTTTACTGTCGTGCTAGTATGTCATGCACTCAAAGTGAAAGCAGATCAATGTAGCAGTGGGTAGGGGATAGAACGTGTGAATCTCAATCAATTTTATTTGTTTTAAGCCTGGAATTTTTCCAATTTCATTTGACGCATCCTTGATGGGTACATGAAAGGAATATGTCCTGAAATCTCAATGTTGAATGGTTCTTGCTGTCATTCTCAGTACTCTCACATTTTTAAAATATTGACATGGTATCTCACATAATTATTTTGAAGTATATAAAGGAGGATGGAGCTAAATACAGCTTGAAGTCCAAAATATACTATTCAAACCTTAGATTGTATAGGTCATTACCCCAAGCTACTCCAAATGGAGGAGTAGCTATACAATTATATTGAATTTTCTTGAGTTGAAGGGACAATGTATCTGATCATAAAACAAGAGGTTCTAGGTGGACTTTGTTGATTGATACTACAGCAGGTCAAGTCAATCAATTCAGATAAACCTTGGAACCCTTGCAATGTAAATATTGACATATGGCTGCATCTGATGATCAAAATGTAACCCATCCTTTGTAACCTATCAAGTACTGCTCATAAGAATGACATATTAAAGCTGCAAATTTGTTGAAATGTCTTGGTGATAGTGGCAGTATGCAGGTTCAAGGTAAGGGAGAGAAAAATTCAAACTTGAGGAAATTGGAAAAACTTGTGCATGTGGGGAAGAAAGAAATTTTGCATCACTTGAATATCATTTCCTAATGATTGCTGATGCTATCCCTGTTGATGGTATGAGCAGCAAAATATACTTGATTAATTTAACCAAGATGCATCACTTCCTCGTGAGCCACTTGGAACTATTTTGATCCCAGGATCTTCCATGATATCCATGTCTCCAACTAGTTTCAAGCAGATCTTAAATATGTAAAAAATGTCCTCAGTCATAGAGGATAGTCCATGTGCTAGTATCTATGGCTGAGCTGCTCATGCAGTAGAAATCTAGTGCAAGATATCTTGTAGTCCACTTTCAGACATAACCATCTATGCATGTAATATCTCATGCTCTAACCTCATGTATCTCTCCCATTGCTGTTCATCTCAAATTCAAATCTTGATCCTGAAATGGTTTTCTCATTTCTGCTGCATTGATATTTATCCTGTAACTCATGAGATATTATCCCAGGTGAATGCATTTAATTGGATTTATTGATCTCATTGACAGTGGTGGGAGAAAAGTGACTGGAATGGTTACAAGGAGCTAGGTACATCAATTTATTATAGATCATTTTCAGCTGTTGATATGCTTCAGTTGTTGCCAGTACTTAAACATTAACTATTTGCTTTGCACGAAGTAAAAGAACAAATGCTTTGCCAGTTAACTGAAGGTCACTGGTTGGAGGATCATGCTCAGGACCCATCATGGAAGTTAAAATAAAAGTCTTGTTTTTTTGGTCTAAACAGAATTGAAAATATGACCTGTTCTGTCCACAAAGGTCTCTTCTAAGTCCTATTTTGATTGAAAATTAAATAGCGAAGAGATATCAAATGGTGGTAGATTTTTTTTTTCTGGAGTTGCTTTGAAAATCTATATTTGAGAAATGAGAATAGAAACAGTTTTTGGTTGTTTGTCAGAGAATTATTGATTTGCACTAAATACACTAATCTATTTTTCCCACTAGTTTCTTGGTCATTTGTACTGTCTGAATAGCTTTAGATATTCTCATTAGCTTTTCTTTGCCTGGAAAATTTATCTTTGACAAATAGTGACAGGTTTCTTTGACAACTTCCGTAACTTTCATGTGTTTTATAATGTGTTCTTTTCTGTCATTGCTTCCTCACAACCTTAATTGGTTTTCTTTTCTCTGTCCCTGCTGGTCTCATAACACAATATCATGAGATGTTACACTTAGAAAATAGAAAAAATTTACCTGCATAGATATGGGTTTCTGATTGAACCGACAGATCAGATTTGACCATGTAAATAATTTATTTCCTCTACTTCCTACAGACATTTCATACAAAATTTGGCACTTTCATACTTACCTATATTGTGGATGCAGGAGTGGAGAAATCTGGTAGAAATTTAGAAGGAGATTCATGGTGGGAGACATGGAATGAAGTTCTGTATCAGGATGAGTGGAGGTACAGCTTTTAACATGACTACAATCAGTTTTAGATTCTGTACAAGATGAGTATTTGATTTATAGCGAATTTTATGTGGGCAATCTTACATCAATCTGAATGTTTATCTTTTGATTGTAGTAATTTAGCCAGGATAGAGAGGACTGCCCAAAAACAAGCAAAATCAGGAACTGAAAATGCTGGATGGTATGAGAAATGGTAAGTTTGTAGTCTCGTAGTAATGTCATTTGCCATGAGAAGACATCAATTGCATTTCAGTAATAGTTATTTCTCTTGTAAACTTAGGTGGGAAAAATATGATGCTAAAGGGGGGACTGAGAAAGGCGCCCACAAGTATGGCAGATTGAATGAACAGTCATGGTGGGAAAAGTGGGGAGAGCACTATGATGGGAGAGGATCCGTCTTGAAATGGTTTCTTCCTCTGATTTTAATGAATGATCTCTATCATGTTTCTTGTACTTATGGGATTTCCAAAAATTTTGATTTGTAACCCCCGCATTATTTGTAGAATTTTGTGCTCGCTGATGCATGTGATTACTTATAAACCAGAGGAATACCTTCACAACTGAATTAATTAGTGGAAGTGTTGGATTTATGAATCTTCTGCAGGATAATGCATTGTACAGACTGCTTAATTACCTCTTTCATTGTCTTTTCAGGACAGACAAATGGGCAGAGACAGAACTTGGGACCAAATGGGGAGACAAGTGGGAAGAGAAATTCTTTGCAGGGATTGGTTCGCGTCAAGGGGAGACCTGGCACGTTTCTCCAAGCGGTGAACGTATGACCAATTCCTTGAACCCCTTCTCTTACCAGACATTTTTTTGGCACAAAATCTGCTTGACTGCCTGAGAGAGAGAGATTGATTATATGTCTGGGTGAGTTGAGTGTGGAAAGCATCTTAAAGACAAAAAACACATCCTATCGAACTTGAATTTTAGCCTTTTGGTGTTGCTGTGAACCACATTTTTCTTGAGAATTTTGTACCAATACTCAAAAGTGGAGATAATTTTGGCCGTTTACTTCAGCTGTTAATATATAGTGATGTGGTAAGATATGTGGCATACTTCTCAGTCTCAAGATAGTACAAGTTTTGCCTGCATGTTTAGAGATTGAAACAGCACGTCAGTGTGTAACTGCCCTGATATGACCATGACTATTCATTTGTAGGATGGTCGAGAACATGGGGTGAAGAACACTTTGGGAACGGGTACCGAACTTACTACCATTCGGTTTACTGTGTGATCAAAGAAAGACCTCCTTAAACTAATAATCTTCTTCTCTGCACCAGGAAGGTGCACAAATACGGAAAGAGCACAACGGGAGAAAGCTGGGACACTGTCGTGGACGAGGAGACCTATTATGAGTAAGGAGCTTGGGCTTTGCCTCTGCAGTTTCTTAATAATGATTAGTGACACAGAACTTTTGTCTATGGAATTCCAGTTTATAGTGGTAAAATTTTCGGTTATCCTTTGAAGGGCCGAGCCTCACTATGGTTGGGCAGATGTGGTTGGGGATTCAACACAGTTGCTATCGATCCAACCCCGAGAGAGGCCTCCCGGAGTTTTCCCGAATCTCGACTTTGGGTCCATTCCTCCTCCTCCACCACCTCCTCCTCCGGAGGAGTCTCCTGACTCTACTTCCCAGTGAGAGGGGCCCCATCAAGTTTGTTGGCCCTGTCTGTCTCTCTTTCAGCTCAGGCGCGCCTGGGATATCTATCTCTTCTTTCTCTGAGCCTCAGTTGTAGTAGCTTCTCAAACTTTTGCTGTAACAGAAGCCTGTGGATTAATCATTGTTTGATTGATTCGTTCTTTCGAATATACCTGGTGAGTTGGCCCTTAGCATTCATAGTCCGAACCATAGTTCTTAAAACCGGACCGGGCCAGCCGGTTCGACCGGGACCGGCCACTCACCCAGTCCGGTTCTCACAAAAAATCTAATTATTATTTAAATGAGGTTAAATTCAATTGAACCGGTCGGTTCTCACTTGAACTAATAAATTCAATTGAACCGATGAGTAAACCGGTCAATTTAAAAATAAAAACATATTATAATATACTTATTATATTTTACTAGACTTATATTTATATTTTATGTTGANATAAATCATAATTAAATTATAATATTATATCAATTTATTAGAATATTATATTATTAATATTATTTATTAAACATGCGGTTCAACCCATTGAACCCTCAGTCCGACCCATGAACCCATGAATCCATACCTTGACCGGTTCCCGGCCCGGTCCGGTTTTAAAAACTATGGTCCGAACACACGGTTATGTAGAGCTAGTAAAAAGTGGTACGACACTGCATGAAAATAAATTTTATAATAAAATGAAATTATAATAAGTTTTAAAAATAATTAATTCTACATATAATTATATTTTAATATTTATTAAATTATTTTATTTAAGTTAATATAAAATATAAATTATCTAAATCCATTTTTAAAAAGTAATTATTTTTATAAAACGTGGTTAATCTGAATCATTGAAGTACGAAAATTTCGTAGTTGGAACGGTATTTTCGGGTCGCCTGATCTTCGGACCGGTCCGAATTGTCAGCTCTATGATTATGGGCCCAAGCCGTTCATACACTAATGGCCCATACTGATATTCATGGGCCGATGGGCCCAAGCCCACTAATTTCGACTAATTTACGAAGAAGCAAAAATCACGGCAAAGCAAACCCCTTCTCCGACCTCGGGCGGGGCTACCGAGCTGAGAATCCGAACCGGCGGCTACTCTTCAGTTGGGAGATAGCAGTCAGCTGAAACAATGTACTTGTTGACAGTGAAACCCTCGTGCGCACTCCACTCCTGCCGCTCGGCTTCCTCGTCTTCTCTGTCCCAGAGGGCGAGGTCCTGCGCCTCTTTGATAAGCTACCGGGGAAACGGCAGTCCTGGTTGTTATAGTAGTGGAAGGTTCGGTTTGAGAGTCTCGGCTTCCAAGAGCGAGAGCTCATGTTCTAATGGCGGCGATCCGAAAGCTCCAAATGGCACTCTGGTACCTCTCTCCCTCCCTGTCTTCTTCTTCTTCCGATACGAGTGCGGCGATTCTTATTGCGATTGTTAGATCGAGATCGGGGATGGAACATTTCCGTATAGCCGAAATTGGTCGTGTAAGTCCATGTGATCGGGAGAGTTCAATTGATTGCTGCAAGGTTTGAAATTCGGCTGTTTCACATCTTCCGTGGCTGTCTTCCTCGTTCGTCACAGTGCGTTTTGAGCTAGAAGCTAGTTTATAGATTACGGGAGCTCAATTCAGACGTTAAAGGACATTTCTTTCTGGCCCCTGACTTGGATTTCCTGGAAAAACAGTCGAAGAGTAGGAAAGACATTCTCTTCTGGAGTACGTCAGAAACGTGCAGCCAGAGTTCGTGGAACTCTTAGTTAAAAGGGCTCCACAACAGGTACCTCTACATGTTCCCAGCATATTTTGGATCCGGTCTATGTTGTTGCTTTCTGCTACAAGCCAGTCTATTCCCTTATGTAAAACACATGCTGTGATCACTCTTTTAGGTTGTTGATGCCATGCGACAGACAGTAACAAACATGATTGGCACATTGCCGCCTGAATTTTTTGCTGTAACAGTTACCACGGTGAGTCTGCTGGGCTACCTTTGGATCGAGAAAGCCTTCTACTGAAATAGATTGATTTTGTTATTTTGTTACTATCAGGTTGCCGAAAATCTTGCCCAGTTTATGTACAGTGTTTTGATGACAGGGTATATGTTTAGGAATGCACAATATGGATTAGAACTGCAACAAAGTCTGGAGCAGGTTGCTCTTCCTGACAAACAAGAACAAGAGGTGAACTCTTCATTGCATTATCTCAGTATTCTTGCAATATTACAGCCTAATAACTTTTGGAGGTGGCTTTGGACAACGACAAATAATTCAATTTAATCCTACTCCATGGCTATTTGTTATAGATCATGAAATGTTAATATTCCAATTGTAAATACGAGCTGAAATGACCGGTTGAGGGATCAGCTCTGTGAAATGAGTCATCAGAACTGCACTGAGAAAACTGAGTTGCTGCTTCAAAACATGAGACTCTGAAACTGAAAGGACCTAGCATTAAGAGCTGCAGTGAAGGGCTAGATTGGTGGCTGAGTGATGCAGAGAGAGTTGTGATTGATTTATTGAGTTCTGCTGAGATAGTTCCATAGATATCGGACTCAGATTGAGCTAATTAGTGTGGAGATCTTAGCTATCTTTCTTGCAGCCTCACCTCTTCTTTTCCTCCATTCTTCTGCCTGGGGACCTATGTTGGCTAAATAGCTGTGAATTATGACCAATGTTGACAGTAGAGTGTGATTGCTCTTCAACATATGGAACTAGTGGATCTTATTATATGTTCATCTTTATCTAGCCATATCTAGCCATATACCATCTCCATAAGGAATGAAGTTTTGTTGCACAAGCATTTAGAAGGTTTATGCTAATGTAGGAATTTAACATACTACCCATTTCAAACTTATTGGAGGTCCATACTTTTGAACGGTACCCTCATTATGCAAGCAAGTGTATGTTATGTTTTATTGTTTCCATGATCAGAAGTTAAAATTTCTAGTGAACGCTACTTTAGAAGATCTACACCTTCTACGTTGATTTCTCAAGAGAAGTCCATTTCTCTTCTTGAATTGATCCATCAGTTTAACATGTTTCACTCTCTAATATCTTATGAGTGCCATTATAGCTGCTTGGTTATGGGATGATTCGTGGCTCCGTTGCTAGAGTTGTCAATTTAGATCTAATCAATAATATTGATATAATTCTTAATACCATCTAATACTGCTGCAGGATGCCCCCGACTATGCACGTGAAACTCAGAAAAAGGTGTCAGGTGAAGTCATTCGGTGGAAGAATGTCTCTGGTCCAGAGAAGATAGATGCCATTAAGTACATTGAGTTGCTTGAAGCAGAAATTGAGGAATTAAATCAACAGATTGGTCGGACAGTCAATGGACAAAATGAATTGTTAGAGTATCTTAAATCCCTTGAACCCCAAAACCTGAAGGTGATGGAAGTTTTCTTGTCACCCATTCTCTTATTCCTTGGTTAAAGTTCTGCACTAGCATAGATCAATATTGCTGCTTTCATTTTGGGGTTTCTTGAAGTTTGTACAAAGTAGGCAATCACTTTAAATGAACTGCCTATGGCAGCCAGAAAAGTACTTTCTTTACTTTTTGGCCTTCAGATCTGATGATATTCCTGATTCTGGTAATTCACAGGAACTAACAAATAGTGCTGGAGAGGATGCAATACTTGCAATGAACACATTTATAAAGCGCCTTCTTGCAGTTTCTGATCCTCCTCAAATGAAGGTTTACCTTTATCTGTAAATCCTGTCCATATTTAGTCCTTTTGACTAAAAATAGATTACGAACTTCCAGTTGAAAATTTGGGATAAAATATCCATTTCAAAATGTTCCTGATCATGTGATACCTCATATGCCAAAATGTGTGCTGTTTTACGTCTGGCAATTAATTTCTCAGCCAAATTTGACCGTCCACTGATCCATGATGTACATATCTCAACAGACAACTGTCATGGAGACAGCTGCACCTGAACTCACAAAGCTATTGTACTGGCTGATGGTGGTGGGTTACGGTATTCGCAATATTGAAGTTCGGCTTGATATGGAAAGAGTGCTCAGAACCACTCCAAAGCTTGCCGGGCTGCCTCCGGGTGAAACAGTTTAATTAATTAAGAATGATGTTTGGAAAGAGCGGAGCAGAGTGCAGACCACAACTCACCACTTGGTAACAGCAAAGCTGGTGTCGACAACAGGAGAAGATGTTAGAGCACTAGCTTGCAGTAGGCTGGATTGATTCATGCAGATCAGAAAGCAGTCTCAAGATACGCACGGGAAAGCTGCAACTTTTTGCTGGCCATGCTGCACTGCACATATAAAAGCTCAAAAGCTTTACCTGGCTGGTGAGAACTAGATCAGACTTGTACATCAGAACATTGTCTTGATCAATGACAAGTCATTTCTGGTTACCACGGTTCTGTTTTCGTTCTTCCAGGATTCAAACTAATAACTGTGTGAAGAAACTCTGCTTTCGTATCTCGACTTAGCATCTTGGTAGTTGGTCCTACCTGTGATGGTAGCCACAGTGAAACACTTCAGTCCCTACGACTTGGATAGATTTTGTTATGAACTTTATCATTGTGCCGGAGAATCAAATTTGTGACTAAATGACCGAGCAGGGATATACAAGTAGCACTTGTGCGCAGCTAGACGGGATTGATATTTGCTTAACATCTTCCGACCGAAAATGTTCCTGTCTAGAGATGGTCTGGCCTGGAACTGGTCCATCAAAACTTGTAATCAGCTTGAACTGCTTCTAAACAAGTCTATAAGTGTTCATATTAGATTGAGGGATGGTTGTAGGCTGAGTTTAAGAAATAAAATAATTGAATTGAAAATTGGCATGAATTGCTTTCTTGTTGAACCGGCCTAAAACTAGCATGGAACAATTTAGGGACCAGCTTGAAACTATTATGAAACTGGTCCGTACTACCAAAATCTTGTGAATTAACAATCAAATTTTGTTGAATTAATTTAAAAATTTTTAAAAGATAAAAAATATTCATTTAAAATAATTTAAAAAAAGAAAGAACAGTTCAAAGATCAAACCAGATTGAACCATAAATTGACCAAACAGTTCCGTGCTAGTCTTAAACCGGTCCGGACCATCCATTTTAATAGCTCTATTCCTGTACGAGGAAATAAAAAAACTTCGCTAAATCTGCCCAATAGAGATAATGGGCCTGGAATGTCCAAAAAGCTACAGCCCAATGGGCCGACAGTTCTGCCCGAGCCCATTTCTAAAATATAATTTTTCCCCTCCGAGAAGCCCACCTCACCTGGTGAACAGGCAAAGCCCTCTCCGTCGAATGTGAGCGTGAGTCCGCGAGCTTCATTCTTCCTCACCCTGCCCTCAGTCTTGAGTCTCACCATTCGGTTTAGGGTTAACGGAGAACTCAGAGGAAGGGATATTGGGACGGAGAAAGGGAGCTTCTGGGAGGAGCCATGAGCAGGAGCTTGGGGATACCGGTGAAGCTGCTCCACGAGGCCTCCGGCCACATCGTGACGGTGGAACTCAAGAGCGGAGAGCTCTATAGGGGGGGCATGGTCGAGTGCGAGGATAACTGGAACTGCCAGCTCGAGAACATCACCTATACAGCTAAGGTCAACCCTGCTCCTTCTTTGCTGTGTCTTTGGCTTTGAGCTTAATCCTAGGTTGGATGCCTCCTTGGGTGTTCCTTGCTGACTGCATCATTCGTTTATTGACATCTTCAGTTCTCGAGATTTGCTACGTTCTGGTTTTTGTCGATTCGTTGCAGTTGGAGATCCCCCTGATTCAACTTCTAATAAGTCCTCCATTTACAGTCACCAGAATCCTTGTCTTGTAATTTTCAAAATTGTGGAATAAGAAGTAGATGAATGCCTGCAGATGCAACTATATTTTGGTGCACCAGGTTACTGGTCCTCAACATCTATGTTGCCATGTTATTCATAAACGTGACCAACACCAACCTTGCAGGCATTTTGGGATAAAAAATGGTGTTTTAGATTAGACCCGTGTTTCTCTTATGAAACAAAACATGAGAATATACTCTGTTTGCTCCCGGTAAATGTGCAAAAGATCTTTTGGCAGATAAGTGACTGGAGCTGCAGCTATTTGTAAGGATGTGCTGGGTTTATACTTGCGTAGTATACATGAATGATAAAGGACAGAATTTTCAGTCACTGGTGTTGCTTAGAGAATGTTCTCAATGCTACTCGTGTTCTGTGTGACTGATTGATGTTCCATTGAAAATTTTCTTTACATCTTCAATTTGCTTAACTCATATGATCCTCCTGAAAAGGGATGATATTGACTTTGCCAATGTTGATGTGGTTTTTTCCTCTTTCAGGATGGGAAAGTCTCACAGCTCGAGCATGTATTTATTCGAGGGAGCAAAGTCAGGTACCTGAAGCTTAAGTTGTCTGTTCGTTATTTTGCAGTTCTCAGATCAATGCATACTCTTGTGATGGCTTCAGGCTGATGAGATTAATTTGGCTCGTTCATAGGTTCATGGTTATACCAGATATGCTGAAGAATGCTCCAATGTTCAAGCGCCTTGAATCAAGGATCAAGGTAATATGCAATCCGTAAGAGACAAATTATAGCAGTTCCTTGGTTCATGTTTATTCACATCTATTCCCTTAACTTCTTGAAGGGCAAAAGCTCAGCACTCGGAGTTGGCAGAGGTAGAGCTGTGGCAATGCGAGCCAGAGTAAGTTTCTGTGTTCTGTCTTATCCGTCCCTCCGAAAAGAAGGTTGTCTGTTCTATTTATTGTTTTATCCGGCACCCCTCCAAAGTGGATAGGCCCTCACTTCTGTTCATGTCATCTTGCGCCATTGTGGTGATCATTAATAAAACTACTTGTTGCTAAAAAAGAAGTGCTGTTGAGTTCCTAATTTTGACTTCGTAACGTGCAGGCTCAAGCTGCTGGTAGGGGAGGCCCACCAGGTAGAGGTGCTGTTCCACCTGTTAGGAGGTGAAGTAGATGGCAAACAGTGTTGCAAGCTCAGGGCTTCCTCATTCTTTCGTGCAAAACCAGTGTAGAACATGTCTTTCAACGCAGGGTAGGTTGGAGATTGTGTTGCGGGTTCCAATCAGGCCTTTTAGTTTTAGTACCCGTGTAACAATAGTCTAAATGGCATGCCATCATCTCTGTATTATTTCCTTTTAATTTCGTGTAGCTTATGTACTAATGACAACATGGGCTGAGTTTGCGCTTGATTGCTTTAATGGTAAGAGTGTGAAGGCTTCAGACGCCCTCGCTACTGGAATGGCCGGTCCAGATCCATATTGCCTTTATATCTACTCTATGATTAGCTCTGTGCTGGCCCCGTCTTGTTATGCTGTGACTTCTTCAAACGGGACCGACCTGACAGTAACCAGGTTCATGCTGGTTGTGGGTCCAGAGAAGCCAATTGATGGTATAGGCATAATGGCATAATCAACAGATCTCAACCTGCATTATCAGCTACCCCCAGCATTGCCCTTGCTCGATCCATGCCTTTGCATTTAACCGAGTATATAACGATTGATATATGGACTCTCTCTATTCCCTTATTTCACTCCGACAATCCCTTTGGACCTGTGGACCTCCACTGTAACTGAAAAGGACTTCAATGCATATAATCAAATCATGGTTCCCAATCAACTACAGCATCTCAAGATCAAGGGCAGTCTTTACCTGTCAGATCAGTCACGGATGCAGGGTTCTTGTTGCCAACAACTTGGGACAACTTACCCAACAGTAAAGGCCACATTATAATGACTACTAAAATTTCAACATTCGAATGCAGCAGTCTCATTCCGCCCGAGTAACTTTTCTTCTACCCGTGATGGAAGAAGCATCAGAGACCGTGGACTATGGATTCATGGATCTTCAGAATAAGATCACCTAAAAACCAAGGACGGTGACTTGTCTAGGCTGGAGGACGACAACCAAAAATCGTTTCTATGAAGTATAGTCGAAGGAGTTTCCACACTCCTGGTCCATGAAATTGGTCAGTTAAAAATTTAAAAAAAAAAAGACAAAAGAATTAAAAAGGAAAGCATCCTTACAATTGCAGACCCAAGTCAGGTTGCTGAGAACTAATCAACAAGCTAGAACTCGGTGAACCTTGTACCAGGAACCGGGCATTGGAATCAAGAGGGGAGGAACCTTGAGCCTTGTTGTGACTATGATCCAGTCTATACTCCGGTTGATGGACCGGCCGGTTCCAAGAAAGCTCTTCCGGCAGTGGTACATTTCGCCTGAAAGAATTCAATGTTCGCAACCCATTGGAACCCTGAGACAAGTTGTTGGTTGATTCGATATAATTTGTAGGTATCGCCTGATTGATCCTGTAACTACTTGAAACCATTCCTGGAGCTTCTGAATGCACTGGAGCCTCATAGGAAGCAGATATTGGAGATCGCATATTTTGCATCACAGTACCCACCGCACCAGTAGAATACTTTACATCAGCCTGATTCATTGAGTTTACATCACCATAGCTGTTGCTTGGGGAAGTTAACTTGCTTTGTGAAGCCAATCTTCCACCACTTTCAACATCTTCCACGGCAAGATTTAAGCCCACTGAAGATGAAGCACTCGAAAGACGGTTGTAAGTTGAAGATATGTTCTGCTGTTGGGAGAATGGAAGCTGGGTGTGTCTCAAAATTTCATCCTTTCCAACCCATCCAGGGCCAAAATTAATTCCATTTGGCAAAACACTCCGAATCTTCTTTGAAGCAATCCTCCAGACAACGGGCCCAAGATTAGCAGCAAATTGAGCTAAGCTTCTTGCATAGCCATGATCTTGCGACTGTAAATCTACCTGATTAATTGATGAAACTGCCGTATTACAACCTACCAAAGTTTAAGTGAGCTTCAAGGATATATGGGAAGGGAGACAAACTACCCCTTATATTAATAAAGTTCTTCTAACAGCAGTTATTGAGTCAACTCCAACTACTGGAGGACCAATTGAATTCAGTTATCCAAGTCCAAACCACAGCACAGAAGAAACAATGGAAGAAAAAAATAGATGAAAGAGTATAAATAAAAGACATTCTACCTCCTACTTATTATGAAGAGATAATATCACAGTGAACAAAAGCATACCACTGTTAGGTACTTTGTCCCGGATTCAAATGTGCTCAGAACACAATGCTCTCTCCCAGTGGATTGCAGCTTATAGCTGTCTCGTTTATTTTCATCTGATGGAGATAGTTTCTTCCCCTCCTTCATGACACTCCTCAAAACAGAGGCTACAGAGCAAGGGAAAGTGCCTATCAGTAAAGGCAAAGACAACTAACAAACTAAGGCCACGAATCAACGGAGAGCATGGAGCATTGATTCGCTCAAGATACCTGGAAATTCCTTATCAAACTCCGCAAACCAACTATTTTGACTTTCTCTGTTTACTCGGTAGGAGGCATTACAATTAGGATCAGCAGATTGAAGGATATACAGATCAGGTCCTTTCCTCAAATTATATGCAGCTGATGAGAGTGGATTATCTCCACTAGCGAGAACAGTGTCTGAAGAAACCTCAGGACCAGTGCGATCAGCTGAAGATTTCTCTACTTTCTTCGGGACCTTGCCAGGAGGTCTGCCTTTCCGAACAACTTTTGTTTGTTGTGGTTCACTGTCATCGCTGTCCTGCCTCAGATTCTCAAAATCTTTCTTTGCAAGCTCTTGCATAGAACGTGCCTGTGAATTTAAAAGAAAAGAAAAAAGATAAAACAAGAGACAGTTGCAGGTGAAGCAAAGAAAAATGTCCAGTGTGGCATCACCCTCACAAACTACAAAAATCCATACCTGCCGAAAGAATATTGTGTCTGGAGAATTATATTGCATCGCATTTGAGCATATCAAGAAAATGTCCTTCTGCAACAGCAAATGCGTAAAAGATTTTAAGTCCTAGTCAGTTAAAATCAAATAGTACTAGGAAACATACTAACAGTACACAGACTTTTGATGTCTGAGATAATAAAAAATTAACCCCAAACAAGAAACAAAACCTAAAGATCATCTTTAAGATAAGAAGATAATAACTATTAAAGCTCTGTATTGCAATTTGTTCTTCAACATTATCAAACCACCAAGAAATCACAGACACAAATACAATCTTTTTGGAACAATTTTTATTGTAGATGCCCCAAAAACATCTACAACAACTGTCGTACCTAGGCCATACTTGTAGAGAAAACAGCTAAGAGCATACATATGATATGCATGCAGACCAGGAAAAAAATGCAGAAGTGGGTATGTTCCATCTACAGTGACTACTCCCTTGTACATAGGCCATACTTATTGAGAAAACAAGACTAAGATGTGAGCAGTTCCAAAATATGACAACTGTATCTGTCCTTCAAATTCCCGTATGGAAAGCAACAATAGATGAACAAAGACATGTAGAAGATGGAAACTCCCAACGGCACAGCAGATTGGTGCATTTAACTTAAACAATGGAACCAAGAAGTTACCAAGAAACAGGACATCAGGAAGCGATGTGGCAAATAAAAACATTGAGCAGAAATTATTTTTAAGTGATGAACTGAAAGATGGTAGCAATTTACAACATTTTATGGAGATCAGGCAGCAGCTCTGTACAACAATGACAAATTCAAATGAAAGTTGAACTACCTCAAACTGTTCCAAATTGGTGTAAGCATCCCCTTCTAGTTTCTTCTTCACTGTTCCAAAATCCATGGGATGCTTAATGATGTCATGGTAATCAGGAAGCTGCAGACACAATCGCACAGCAAAGAGGAAGGAAACATCAAAATCTGCCAGTAAATGCGCTAATCCAAGTGTCATGCTGTTAATAAGGCAAACATTGGCCAGAAAGAACAAACCTCTTCTGGATCCACTGGTTCGGAGAATACCCCATGAGTGTCCTTTCTAGAGAAGTTGGGAAACAGTAATCAGTGAAAAACCTCTCCATGTGAAAAAATTTCCAGAGAGAGAGAGAGAGAGAGAACTAAGCCTGTAAATTAGTAAGCACATACTTTTGAAGCCTATCAAGGATGAAAGCCAACAGCTTTTTGTCTGGCAAAGGTGTCGTGGGACCGGAAACATCCACAGACCCTGTCCACAAATAAATCAAAACCTTACAGAAAATACTTAGATAAATAAATAAATAAACGATCAAACTGTATGAATCCAATAACTCCTTTAGAAGAACAAGAGCTGGAATTGATTGATACCATGTCCTCCAGTGTCTGTCCCTTTCAAAAACTTTTCACCCTGCAAAAATACCCAGTCACCATTAGCAAAAGAAATTCTACGCAAGAATCAAAAAAATAAGGAAAGTCCTGCTCAAAAGGTGGGGAAGAAAATGTTGCTATAAATCAATTTTTTTCCTCCTTTTACCCCCACCAAAGTTATTACTCGAAGAATTAATGCAAGAGAAAAGACAAAATTGAACTTTACAGAAAGATGATGGTGGATGTGAGGAAATCCAGACAATTAAAGGATTAAAATAAATAGACATTCTACTGGCAGGTTTTCTTTTCTGAGGCAACAAAAAATATTATAGGTCACCCAATTTCAAGAGAGATATTAAATTAAACTAAGCTAAACTAAACCAAAAGGGAATTGACCGAGTCAACCTCATTCTCCACTCAAATCACTCGATTTCCAACTGATCATCGCAACAAAATTTTCAATTTTTTTCCCGCGGAAACCCATAAAAACATTGACCCATTTATCCTCTATAAAGCACCTGAACTCAGAGAACCAAACACAGAACCTGAGGGAACCTCTAATTTCAGCGATTATTGGTTCAAAAAAATTTTTTTTTCCAGAAATGCTGGAACAGCTAATCACCGGATGGTCAGATCCGACACTGGGTTTGCGCCCGCTCTGATCCGCATCGTGATTATCACTCCTGTGGTTCAAACCGGAGCCATGGGGACCCGCGCCTGTGAATGGAGAATCCGCCAAACTATTCGGGGCCTGAGAGTCCAAGCCGAAAAGGGGCTTCCTCTTCTTCCTTATGCGTTCGTCGTCATCGTCGTCATCTTCGTCTGCTCCCGAGATCCACTCCGATGACGGGTACAATCCGTCGGAGCTGGGATTCCGGCGGGTGGATCGCCGGCTAGGGTTAGGGGTGCCGTCGGGAGTGTGGTAGGAATTGGGGCTTCCGGTGAGGCTTTCCTGCAATTTCTGCTGCTTGAGTATCCGTTTCTGAATGTCGAGGAGAGAGGGCCGCCCCTTCTTCCTCCTCTTCGTCGTCGTCTCCGCTCCGTTGCCCATTCTCTCTCTCTCTGGCTCTGTTTCTCTCTCTCTCCCTCTCTCTCTCTCTCTCTCTCTCTCTCTCTGTGAAGGCGTGTATTATTATTTTTTTCTATTTTTGTTCTATTTCCTATTTCCATTATCCCCATTATGTGAATTATTACAGAGAGGGGATTTGGCGCGTGTAGCACCATCGACAGCTCCCGCGCGTAGGTATTTTGTCCCGCTGCAGAATCGTGCACCCGCGGCGCTGTAAGAACAAGTTCGAGTAGTCGTGGATTGCAAATTCGTCCTTTAACTATGGGTTTTTTCTACATTTAACCCCTCAACAGTTTGATGTTTACGCGACAAATCTGCAAGGGGCGCATTTAAAACGTGTCTTCATCTGCATCTCAACTTCATAGCACTTTCAAGTCGTATAGAGTATACACTATGTCAATGATTGAGTTCACATGGGCTCGAGATTCCAAATTTGAACATGCCAGATTCTATCGGTAACATAGTTACATGTAGTTCATGTAGGTGTAGATAAAATAAGATGGGAATGAGACTATAAATATAATCATTCTTGTTCAAGAAGACATCCCATGCATCAGTTGTACCTCGGAAAGACATAGCACCGATGCTTGAATGACCGCTTAGCACTACTTGGAAAGAGTAGTGATGCTGACATACCTGTCAAAAGGATGGTGAAGAAGTTAATGGGAGACAGCTTGCAGGCTGACAAAGGCAGTTTTCCTCGTATCTGCTCCCTCAAGTGGTGGTTTTATCTAAGCTCCATGGTCCATCCATGTTGAGGTTGATACTTCACCTGCAAGTCCAGGAAGAAAGATTCCATTATCCCAAGACAGTTCAACTGCACCTTCGTAATTACCCCTACTCTTTCTTATGGGGAAGTTACGGGGTTGGGAGTATGGCTTTTCTTGCTGTAAAAGCAGATGGAGAAGCAAGCTTCTACAATCTCCCATTTCTTGATCTCTTCCTTGAATCTGATTCAAGACTGTGGTGTAACATTCATACCACCCCAGCCTCCCCCTTTAGAAGCTTAAGTAGATTGAAATTAACATCTTCAGTCAAGTTGCAGATTGAGAACAATAAGTTCATGGGGTTTCATACGCTCAATTGATCCACACGGTGCCAGTGTGGGACATGGCCATAACAATTGATATTGGTAAGATAAAAAATGATTCAAGCCTATGGTCACGCATTCTTATTATGGCATAGCAGCTACAGTTATCTAAGCAACAAGGTCAGTGAACCTCTCAAAGTAGTTAACTAGGGATCCTTGTCTTCCTACTCTTCATATCATCGACCTCTTCTCTATTTGCTGGAACTCTATAAGATCTTTATTCCAATGAACTCTTCCTGCTGTCAATTTATTAAAGCATAATGAAGATGGTATTTTCTTGTTGCAAGGCTTACTATGATATTCAATTTGCCAAAAGGATGTAATTTAGGATAAGGATTTGATGCATTGGAACAATAAATACGAGGAGCTAGCTCAGCAATCTAGTAGGCCTAAACATTAAACGTTTTTCCTGAGATTAATAATTTGAAATGGATTCTTACTCTTCTTATCCAGTTCATACCTGAAAGAACTTAACAATTCTCAGATAGAATCTTTCAGATTTGAATCAATTCTCAGAGAAATACAACCACATGTTTCTTGGGTAAAATAATACTTGTTTTTAAATTTCGAAATAAGCTCCTTCAACATTTCTGTGTTATAAATATATAGGCAAACTACAGATGCATAAGGCACTGAAGCAATTACATCAGACCCAAATCCGACATTCCCTATTTTCTACTCCTAACAATGAGACAAACTTTCAATATCCAACTTGAAACCTGCCATCTCCGCCTCCTTGTGAACCTCCTTACATTTTGCAATCCTTCCAGAAGCCAAATAGATTCCAAGCAGTGCTTGGTATATATCGTATGTTGGAGAAAATCCTGCCTCCTTGAGCTTAGAGAAGTACCTTACTGCCCTTGGGAGATCATTCATTGCAACAAAAAGCTTTATTACCACACGGTATGCTGGAAGATCAAAGAGACAGTCTGAATCTTCCATTTCCCAAACTAGAGCCATGGCCTCTCTGTATTTGTTCTCCATATAGCGACTATGAATGAGGGTGGTATACATGACAATGCTAGCATCACGTCCCGATTGTTTATACCAATTAAAGAGACTCTCAGCAACCTCAAACTTTCCCAGCTTAACACATACTTTCATGACAGCTGTACAGTCTTGTTGGATCAGGTTCAGATCTTCTCTTTCAGCCAGTTCGTCTAGTAACGCCATGACAAGCATTTCCTTATCAGGATTCTTTCCAAGCTCCAGTATCATCTTAGCATAGACACTTGCATCCAACATTCTGTTACAGTTCTTGCTGACTTTAAGAAGCTTCCAAGCAAGATTCAAGCTCCCTCCTCTAATGAACCCCTTGACCATTGCCTCAATGACACGACAACTTGCCAATTCAGCAAACTTTTCCAAGTGAATTGGTAGCTTCAGCCCGTGATCGTTTGCTAGCACCTCAACCACTGAGGCCAAGAGCCGATCGTCTGGAAGCAGGTGCGCTTTTTTCTGAGCCCATGAGAAGGTCTGGAGAGCCCGCTCAGGTAGACCCATGTGGCCAAGTTCCCTAACGGTTAATGACAGAGAACCCTTTCTGAGAAAATGGGCCCATTTATCAAGAACTGCAGAGACATCTTTCTCCGGAGGGAGGTTTCTGATCTCCCTGGCCAACCCAACAAGAAAACCTGGGTTACGGCACACTTGCTTAGACACAGATGCACGAGGAGAAGCCAGACCAGTGTGACCCAACTTTACGTGGTTTTTCGGGGTAGGGAGCCCTAAAGGCCTGAGCTTGTGGGGAAGTGGAAGAGGTAGAGGCCTATCCCTTTGCAATTTCCCCGGTTTCTGGGGAACTCTTCCTTTGAAAAGGGATGATATTGCTTCAATCTCGTCAGACTCCCAAGTAACACCAGCCTCCTCTACACTATCTTCCTCAGATTCAGCAGCACTTGCGCTGGGTTTCTCATCCGCCGAATCATCAGTTAAGAAGAGACCCGGCTCGGTGGTTTTCTTTTTCAAGAACAAGTTAGTCCCGAACTCGGGGGGCATCTTGGAGCGCCGAGGATATCGGAGGTTCTTGGGCAGTCTTTTACTGTATACCCTACCGTTCGAATACGCCCCAAGGCTGATCACACAGTTCCTGAAGGAGCTTCTTGTGTCCAAAGAACATTGGATTGAGCCCATAACGCACAAAAAAACGTATTTAGTACCAGACTCCAAGGAACATATCATGCTGTAAATCCCTCCAAATGGGCCATTCTTTTCTTGGGTTCAACGACGGACAAGATCTCAAACTCTTTGAAGCACTCCGTCGAACATCTGATCTTCTCTTCAGAAACCACTGTCAGTCGCAAGCCCCCAAAATCTTCCAGGGAACGCTCATATAACGCAACCGTCTCGACCGATATAACTTTCATACAGATGAGAAACGAAGTGGGAGACCAAGGAGTGGCGAGCGATGCGATTGCGACGCACCACCGTCAAGCAATCGGCGATGGAATCGCAATGGACAGAGATGATCCGCGGAACAGCGGAGAGAGGGAGAGGTGAAGACGGAGAAGGATTGGGCCGTTCTAATATAATCCGGTAGATTTGGGCCCAGCCCAATAATGCCGTCTCTTGATAAATCAGGCCCAATCACGGCCCATCTCGTTTTTAAACGGGCCTCTACCGGTCCAGCACCACGGCCACGCATGAAATTACACATCCTCTTCTGGCAGGGTGGACCGCGAACCGGAGGAGTTCTGGTCCGGTAGTAAAATTCATTATAATATAAATTATACGTGTTAAAATTTTACAATATGATTTGCAAAAAACAACATTTGCGTTAAAATTATTAAATTTCAAATTGACACTGAAATTGTTTTACCAATAGAACAGGTTTTTGTCAAGCCATGTTATTCCCAAATTTCACTCAGGCTATCGGTTCAGGCAAATTTAACCTCATCGCCGATGGGCTGAACCGATGAAGCAGTCGAATTTACAGTCTCGTGAACTACCCACAAAATCAAATTCACGTCTGAGTCGAGGGGAGGTTGAAATTCCTCAATGTGTAGTCTGGAATTGGGGGAGAGACTGGCTGAAGAAAGCACAGAGGCAAAAAAGCACACACTGCTGCTGGGGTGGCATCAGGCATCGGCATCACAGTACAGCTCTATTTAAGCTTAGCTCTCACGCAGGCAAATAGCTCATTAGTCCACGGATCGCTGACGTGGCGACAAATAGGAAGGGGTAGGGGTTGAAATCCCGCCTAAACCCCTGCCACCGGAAATTTTTCATTTGGACCGCAATTGAATTTCAATTTCGATCCCCTTTGCCCTTCGCTAAATATCTCCGCCTCTTCACACAATAGCCTCGCTACCCCATTCACATCCTCCTCTCTTGCTCGCCTCCGTCACCCCCCCCAGAAACCCTAGCCTTTCGCACCGGTGAGTTGGGTGCCTTCCTGATCGGTTTTCCGCGTTTTCTTGCGGTTCCTGTGGTGTTTTTTTTTGGCTGATCTGGTCTCTTCTGCTGCAGGGTTCGACATGAAAGGAGGTAAATCGAAGTCGCAGGCCAGGAACGCCGTGTAAGTCCTCGTAAAGGCTTCATTTTGTTCATTCTATTTAGGTTTTCGGAGCTCACGCTGGTCAACGACTCGTGGGTCACGGTTCCTCGATCTCAGATCTGAGGGCTCTTGTTGCTTTTGTTCTGTTGAAAGTTTTGATCTTTTGCTTGATTCATTGTGAAAATTGGAATATTTTCTCTGCTGATAGAGATTTCGCTTTAAAAAAAGGCAAGTATTTGTTCTATCTTTCATGGAAAAGTGAAGATGCGGTTGGTAGACCAGGCAATTCGAGTTTGATCCCCTTTTTTGTGGAAAATGGTAAGCTGTTACAGGTTGTCTTCTCAGATTTTGAAGCCACACGATGTATATCATCAAGAAAATTGAGATCATAATAAAAATCTTGGAAGTTTCCTGGGAAAAATGGAATCTTGAAACTTCTGCTTGATCAATCAGGGTCATGCTGTGTAGCTTCTTGAGGATTTTGTTTGGTTTAAATAGGTACGTACGACTGTGCTCTGTGATTGAAGTGTTTGCTGTTTGTGTGGTGTTACAGCCTTTCTGTTAACAAGAAAGCAGGTGGGGCTTCAAAGCCAAAAAAGGCGTCTAAGAAGGCAGTGAAGGACCCTAACAAGCCCAAGAGGCCTGCCAGTGCTTTCTTTGTGTTCATGTAATGATAGCGATCCTCACCTTTAGTATGCATTGCCTTTTTACGCTATGAAATGTTTTGTCAGCATTTCAGACAGAAGGTACAAAAATTGTTAGTTTTTTTGTCTGTTGTGCGTTTATGTATATCTTTAGCTAGTCTGATTCATAAACATGGTAAATCTGGAAATTACAGACTCAAAACAAAGAAGTGTTTGCTTCTATACCCATTAGGTAAAATGTTGGTGATTTTTTTTTGTAACAGGGAAGAGTTCAGGCAGACGTACAAGGAGAAGCACCCTAACAACAAATCAGTATCTGTCGTAAGAGGCCTTACTAACTTTGATTAATTAGCAGCTGGTAATAAATTCCTTTATTGACTATGAATGGTTTAATTAAGAAAACTGTTTATTAAACTAGGTTGGCAAGGCTGGAGGAGATAAGTGGAAATCAATGTCTGATGCTGTAAGTTACTACTACTTTGGAATGCTCTATCATGAGGTGCATATCTAAGAGGATAAAACTGTTGTATAATTTGTCTGTGGCCTCAAATTATTCCAGGAGAAAGCTCCCTATGTAGCCAAAGCTGAGAAAAGGAAGGCTGAGTATGAGAAAAACATGAAAGCTTATAACAAGAGACAGGTATAGGCTTTTACCTGCTGGACCGGGAGCTGTATATTGCCTTTGTTATGGTCTTTAGAGTATTGGATGGCTGATTGCAATTCTCATTGTTTGGTAAAAATTAGGCTGAAGGTCCAAAACCAGACGAAGATGAGTCAGAGAAGTCTATGTCTGAGGTGAACAATGAGGATGAGGATGATGATGATGATGATGAGGGAAGCGAGGAGGTCTGTTATCTCCCCCATTACACAATTTAGTCTTAAGTCTCTGCGCAGTTTTTATGCCTGTTCTGATGTTAACCCTATCCCGTTTCTTTTTCTTGCAGGATGAGGATGATGATTAGATGGAGACAAAGGAGATAGATTTAATTTATCTAGGTCATCAACAGTACTTGAGCATCTGTTTCTACTTGTTTTCACTTTCGTAGCTATAAGTTGATGTCGACCTTCTAAGTGCCCTTTCTTGTGATTCTGGCACTGCCCTTGAAGAAAAGCTACATGCCCTGCCCAAGGGTGAGTAGCTTACATGTGTTCGTTGCTGTGATAAAAATTTCAAACGGGGCTTCGTGCAGTTGTTACATTCTTCAATTTAATCCTTCCATCGCATTCACATCTTTCAGCAGGCACCCATAATTTTGCTCTTGCGAGCTCTCTCCATGGTTGAGATGAGTTTTTCGTTGATCTTGACGTTCATCACTGCTGATTACATTCTTATGTCAGTGCCGAAAGGATGGAATGGTGACTATCCAGTATCAGATTTGAAGCGAATAAATTAGTTATAAAGAAAATTGAAGGGAATGTCAGATTATGGAGATCATAAGTGAAAAGTGAGATAAATTTGTGTAAACTTTGCGTGGGTATCTGAATTTTATGATGAACCGGAGGCCCTGGAGTACAGATTCCACTTTGACCCAGGAAAGGATCCTTTCTTGGCATTGACCATGGGAAAGAAAAATCAAAACATGATCAATTTCTTGTCTCGATGTCTTCCCAAATTGCAGCTTTTAGGTACACCAACCGCCTGATTTAAATCCGGCCAGGTGTGAAATCCAATAGCCATCTTCTTTTGTGCTATTCTTCCATGCGAAGTGAATGTACCGTACCATCCTGTCTGGACGTAATTTTGGTCAATGTTACTCAAGTGGCCCCTGTCCCACTTTCCTACCTTATCTTAGCATACTGATGGGGGAAGTCCGAGCCAACCAAGCCGAGATATTTTCTTAGCATACTGACAGGGGAAGTCCGAGCCAACCGAGCCGAGATCTTTTACTTGTAATGTACATAGTCGTTGAAAACCATGCCAACAAAGCCACTAGGATCACAGACAGATGTAAGGATGAACAATGAAAAGAAGAGACAGACATGCAACTGAAGATCCAGCTGCTTCATTGGAATGGGGAGAAAGAATCACTAAGTTTTTCTTGATCGAAAGTCTGTGCTACATGACATTTGATCTAACTTAGTTACAGGACTTGTATGTACACCACAAAAGGGGAATCACTGATATAATGGATTTCTTGTTTGTCTAGGCCAACAGCTCTTTGCCAGTGAGATGGTTGGTGCCTGAGAGCATCCTTGGTATGATCAACGTTCGTACTGTGTGTTCATCTATACTAGTCAACTGTAAAATATTCCTGCAAGCCAGCGCAGAAATCAAGATTGCCGCAAAACCAACATTTATAGTTGTGTTGGAATTTACCGACTTGAAATAACAGTACTGTGAAGCACCTTGGTTGTGAAGGAGATTGCCATCAGTGCTCTCTGGAAAGCTGGACTCCCCTATGTAGCCTCAGCTGCAAAATGAAAGAACTTGTATTTTCACTAACACAGTTATTCATATGAAAGACTGATTGCTTAATCACAGTGACTTTAAAACTTTCTGTTTTCTTGGTTTTTTAACCTTTGATTTAGTTGTCCTCCATCCTCCACATTGCTCTTTCTTTGCAGTGTAAGAGAATTTCTCGATAGCCTTAAGAGCATCAACGTCTTGGCCACTTACTGGCACTGAATGCTGCAATATATCAAAGAACTTGTTAGTGGCAATTCCAGTTCTAAGGGAAAAATCTGAAGCTTTGGCCTTCTACCAAAAGGAAGGATCTTTGATGCATTGTATGACCATCGTAGAAGGTAAAAGGGGCTATACAACATACTTTTTCCGCTGGCAAGCTGTCCTCTAGTTTCTGAACATTCTTAATTTCCAATCGATCAGCATAAAACAAGATCTGCACTAGGGAGAATTGCTGCAAGTCAGATTAATTTAATACTCTAGAGTGAATATAGGGATTGTTTCAAAGACAAACCTTGTTAAGCAAGTTGGTATTCAATGCATCAGTTGCCATTATCTGCACACCAAGGCAATTCCCAGGAGAACTACAGAATGGGCAAAAGATGGTCTTGAACACACAGCCATCTTCCTCACACCAAGTGCCTCTCTGGGGTGTTTCCCCCAGAGCACTATAGATCCGTGGATCAACAGATGAAATTTCACTTATAATAACTGGTATGCTTGTTGATATATTCACTTGACTGGGATCAGTTTTCCCTTCCAACAAGGACACCAAGTGGACTTTGGTAGAAGAAGAGAATGAACCACTAATCAAAAGATTGTTCTGGGGAAGGCCCAAGGGGCTTCTGCAATGAGAGCAGGAAACGCTAAATCTTTCTTCTACAGCTGAACTTGAAAGCTTGGAGAGTGCAGGATTATTTTTCATTCTCTGCTGTGGGAAGCAATTATCAGGATTGAGCTCCATTCTGCTGTTTGAATCATTATTCACCATGCACCAACTATCTTCTAGATCAACAACTAAAGGCGAAGCCATGACCTTTCTCCTTTTCTGAGTATGAGAATTCACACTAGAATTCAATAATGTTTCAGTTTCAGGGTTGATAGAGTTGTCAGTGGGAGCTTCTCGTTCAGGAGTAGCAGTATCTGTTGAACACTGAGCTACAGAAAGGACTATGCCAGGATTAGTAAGGGACATTGACTGAGGTGATAATAACTGACTGGACAACTCAGCAGAACCATGAATGGTCGATGAATTTGAGTTATTCTTGAACAGTGATCTTGAATTAGGTGAAGTCAGACTGCTATTTGAAAATGGGGTTTCCTTGACTATGCTTATATCCGGACCTTCTTCCTGGAATGAGCTGGACATATGAATGGAGGACCTGCTTATGGGAGGAAAATAATGTTTATTATCTGTATATTTACTCTATAGAAACTTTGAGATGCATTCAGAAAACATAAGGAAAATCATAGATCTAAAATGTATATTCTTGAGAATTCAGAGGATCTGTGATAATTCAAGCCAGCAAATTAGGTTGTATCTGCTGTTTTACACTTTTGGTATAATCAAATGTATAGGGGTTCTCAATGTTAGTTACTCATGAGTAATGCTATGGGTAGGCTTACGTTTGTTTAGCTAAAATTTTTGTATATGATTTTACGCATCTTCTTGATGCGATATTAATGAAGTTAATTTCTTGACTACTCCAAAAAAAAAAAAAAGGTTGTATCTGCGGTTTGGTTTTAAAAGTACTTATAACAGCATGACTCTCCATAAGACATAGATTGCTATTGGTGGTAACTATGGAGAACCCAATCCAACAACAGATATAAACATTGTGTATCAAATTAAAATTCAGTGTGGAAATGGTCTCAGAATTTACCTTGAATCGTTCTCAAAGTCACAATCCAGGTCCACGTAGTCTGTATGGCTTTTATTCTCCATTGCAGATGCTTGCACAGCTGTCTCAGCATCCAGGTCACCTTGAGATTTTGGAGGAGCAAAATCTTCATTTTCTGTGCAGGAGACCAATTTATATGAATTCTGAACTGATTTATATATGTTTTGGTTTTTCTTTCTTGAGAGAACTGTGCTATTTTTCTGGCAAGTAACTGTTTCTTTCTTCACAATGCAACATTCTGACTCATTTGATTTGCTGCTTTGAACACATTCCTGAAATAAATTTAGATGGAGAAATCATTTTGATGGTTCAAATTACTAACCAATTAACTGTGGTAATACCAGGAAAAAAAAGGTATCCAGGTCACAGTCAGAGAATGAAAAACTAACCTTGACATCTCTGAAGAATGACTTTAGACTCTCCACTGATATATCGAAGCTGTCATACAATTCAATGGACTTCCTTAGCCACTTTGAAATGTATATTCTATTCCTTTCTTCGCGATATCGCTCATCTGATCCAAATTAGATAAATGTACATAATATTCACTGTTGCCATCAACAAATCAAAATCGGACCAAAAAGAAGTGGAAGAAAGTCTCAGAAAACCGTTGAAGAATGTGATTGATTGAATATGCAAGCATAATTACCTAATAAAATTATAGCTCCATAATCAAACATATGCCGTATGCAGCGTCCTGAATACAATTAGAGAAGGCTGTCAGAGAACTGCTGCACTTCTTCAGCACAAGTTTTAATTTCCTTCAATCAAGAAGCAATTAACTTTATGAGTTTGACCAACTCAATCGAAATTTCATCTTTACCTGCAGCCTGGTTTAGAGCACGAAAAGCTTGTTGGCAGTACCATTCACTTCCACTAAGAAGATTTTTAGATGATTTGTAAGTGTCATTGTACTTTTTCTTCAATCCAACTTGAATATCATTCCTGACAGTGAGTTCAAACAGGTTCAGTCAGTCATGATTCAAGAAATGAGATCACGACATAACCTTCAGGGTTCAAATTACTTACACATTTGGGAATGGAATACCAACAATAATCTGCTTTAGTTGAGGAAATCCAAGTCGAGGACAATAATTATAACTGTCCGATTATTGTGGCGTGAATTTTTATTAATGAAGTACCAGTTTTGCTAGGCAAGCTGAAGGATGCTTATAGTGACATGTAAGAGTATTCATCTATCACATCTAAAATTAGGCTCTTACAGTCCAATCAATTGTTGGATTTCATGTGGTGTGATTGACAATACAGTGAATTGCGATATTTCAGCATAAAATTAAATGATGCTTCCTGATTTATATGAAAACATTTTTTTAAAGAATAAGTAATTTTATTAATATTCACCAAGATGGTGCAAAACCATAGACATAAGTAAGGGCCTGTTCTAAGTATCATGGACATGACGTGAAAAGTTTTATCGGCCTCAGCATTCATTCTGTTAGAGAAATGAGTAAGAACTTGAAGACATTGTGAAGGTAAATTAACTCAATCTTAGGATACAACCGCTCGAGCATTATTATCAGAAAAATCAATTCCTTCAGAAACCTGAAAGCAGAAAATGGCAAACGCACTTTTGTTAGATACTACAGCACTTGGACAGAAGGAAGCAATTTCATATTAAATCAGACAACTTATGAAATTACAATAACTATTCACCTTTCCCCTACAAACTGCAAAAAAAGCAGCCCCATCCTTTTTCAGCTCCTTTGCTGTGTCCATTTGATTGGATTGGTTAAGATCCTCCTTTTTCAATCTTTTCTTCGTTGGAACCACAGGTTTACAACCTCGATGAACCGCATTATAGTAACCTTTCAAAATGGGCTCAAAATCATCCTGACTTCCTCCCCTAGGTTCTGTATGTGGACAACTCATATTAGATAACAATTTAAAGGGCTGACTGAACTGTGGATAGTAGCTGTATGTATAGATGCTCGCAAGATAGTAGCTGTATGGATAGATTGATTAGAGATGCGAATTTTTGGCATGGGCAAGAGTATAGTGTTGGGACCCATGGACACTCGAACACTACCAATTTTGTATATGATCTTCTGCACGTACTTGGGGACTGATCAATGAAATTATTTCTTTATTTCTCAGAAAAGGGGGAGCTAACTGAAACATTAGAAACTATGACAGATAAACATAAACTGCATGTACTGATTTTAGCCTTTTGATAATGACATTACTACCCACCAAGAGAACCATCAATTTAAATAATCTAAAAGGAACTATTGGTGCAACAGTCTATGAACACCCTACCAGAATAAGAAAACATAGCAACAAAAGAGGAACAGAGGAAGACAAAAAGATCCATTACCAGTGAAAAGGCATTTCAGTGCACTTAATTGAGACCATTGTCCTGTTTCATGCCAACGTTTGCACAATTTCTCCATTAGCTTGTAACTAGGAAAAAAGACAAGAGATCCACCTGGAACAATCTTCAAGATTTCCTCTAAAGACTTGCCAAGTGCATCCTACAATAAGCAAATCAAATGCAAAAGGTAAATACTGCATTTGCCTTTGGGAAGGGAACCCACAACAGATCAACCAAAGATCGAGAAAAAGGATCTAAAAAATTCAAGTCACCTGAAATGCATATCTATCCGCAGTTTTGTAACTTGAATTCAAGGGATAATTTTCTGGTCCAGTGCAGATTATACCTCCCCAGACCTGCAAGAGGAAAAAAGCTAATGGGCCTAAAATATGGAAATGATGAGCAAACAGAATGAAGAAGAAGAAGAGACCTGTGATTTGACATTGATTACGTGTGGAGCCTCCAAACAGGTGCCAAACTTAACATCAAGCTCAGATGAGAAAGAATTCATTGGTGACAGGGTCCTGGGAAAAAGAATAGGGAAGAATCAAGCGTTGAATTGCATTATAGAGAAATTGCTTTCTTTGTTCAGGAATAAAAAGGGAAAGAAGTTGCTTTCGTTGAGATCTAAGGCAAGAAATGATGGAAAAAGTGGACTAATCAATTTAAGTCTGACACTTATCATAAAAGCCAATAAATTGAATGCATCTCATCATGGAATGCTTACCCAGATGTCAAGATGACTGACAGAGAAAGATCTGCAATGTCTTTGAACACAACTGCCGGGTTTAAGCACCACAAGCTCAAACAGTACACTGGGTACCCTAGACCAGTTCCTGTAAGTACATTATTATTTGAAAGATGCTGCAACGGGATTAGGAGTTTCAATTAAAAAGGAAAAATAACAACTACCACAATAAAGATAAACCGGAAGGCTACAGCGAGACATAAAATAAGAAAAATACAGTACTTAGTTGAAAGTTACAGACTGTGTTACAATTTTAAGTGATCAAATTTCTACAAAGCTAGAGCATGGAATTTTGATGATAGATAACGTCATCGCTGAGTATATAAATCCCCATAATGCAAATGAACAGATAAAATTTCCATTTTTCTTGGAAAGAAAGGTGGAATGCAGCATTCATAGACAAAATAGGATTCTGTGCTATATTGATTTTATTTCAGTAAACTATTTCATTACTCTTAGAATACCTGGAATTCGGAAGTTCTAAAAACAGATATGACTTACTGGCATCTCTTTTAATATATTGTTGTAAGGCGAGCTGATAATCAAGAAAGTGAGACCCATTTCGGCAGAAAAAATAAGTGAGAGAAGAGAACAGTCCTGCACATAGACAAATACAGCTTCAGAGAAATCAAACATAGTAATTCTCTCAAAAAATTAGGTAATCCAAATGAAAGCAAGGCTTTTGTAGAGGTATAACCTTCAAGAGTTATTACTGACATGCCACTTAGATGAGGCGCATCAGACTCTAAATCTGTAGCAGCTTTAATTGCCTTCACCAGAAAGAATCAGCTTTAAGAAACAAAAATAGTATAATTATCTGCAGTCTAAAGCAACAGCAAGAAGTACCTTGGTAGCACACTCGAGCAAAATGGGAAAGCACTGCTGAGAAACATGAGCTTCCTGAAGCTCTTTTACGGCCTTATCACCTGTCCAGCTATAAATAGGAAAAATGGCCTCTGTAAGATAGAATACAAATTATATCTCAGTGCAGAATTTTGCAAATAAAATTCTAATTATTAATGTCTCTTGAAGATGCATTCTTCATAATGTCAATATCAAGAAATTATGAGTAAAATTTTATAAAAAGAGTCAGTTCTACTTTTGTTTGGACATGTTTGTAAATATACTCTTTTCAAGTCACAGTACATTTACACACATATATATATGAAAGAAATTGGAGCTGTCAAGTGATGGAAGTAGTTGGTAACACAATGAAGAGTCATCTCAATGAAGTGGTAACAATGAATATGGATTAGATATTTTGCATATAAAAAGTAACATTACAAAAAGTCATTTCATATCAGAAGACACCAAAGCTATAATATACCTTTTTATTGAATGAACCAAACATGTTTTGCCAGCAGATATATGATCAGGGAAGCACCTAACGTTGGTTATCTTATTTATGTGGCTAAACATAAATGCATCACGAAGATTTACTTCCACTTAAACTACAACACTTCTTTCACAATAGAAGACACAAAGAAAAATGGCACTAATCCATGAATCAAAGCAAATAGTGGCAGATAGGTGATGGAGATCCAAAAGACCCAGCAAACTTGGAAGTATTGATAACTCAGAGGCAGTGTTTCTAAGCTTAGATATCAGGATGTTAATCAGTTATACCTTGAGGTCCTATATACTAAGAAAAAAATGTAGAATTACTAAGGAGGTAAGCGAATGACGCTCACCAAGAAACATAATGCTGAAATTCTCTCTTCTCTAGGGTGCTTTTGCTCCGGTCCATCCAACTTATGAGTTCCTACAACAATCAAGTGTTCCCAATTTAGAAAATGTAAATCAAATATCTGTGCTTTAGATGCAAATTGTTTTACCTGTGTTATTTCGCATAAAGGTTGATAAATCAGGGCATCAATGGGACGGAGTTCCTCAAGTTCATTGTGCAATTCTATCACAAGAAATAAACTTATAAGCAACAGCAGTAAAAAATCATAGCCAGCAGATAGAATTTCTTTCCCACATACTCTGCAGAACATCTTCCTCAATGTCTACGCTGCCAGCTTCACGAGCAATGTCCTCTATATTACTGTAAAGCAGACAAGCTATTCAGAAACTGAACTAGATGAAAACAAGAATGACTCGAATATTATTAATACCAAAAATAGTAAACCCTATGCCTCCAAGGACATATGAAGGGAGCCAAACCAAATCTGACGGGAAAAAACAAGGAAAAAAAATACAAAAAGGATCCTTAGCAGTGTATAAAACCTGTGTGTAAAATACTAGATGAAAGATCCTATGCCCTTAAAATATGCTTAATATCTGTAAGGAAATCTGGACAGAAAGCTATATGAAGTAAGGTCAGACTACATACTGGGCTTCATCAAATATTAGAATTGCTCCCTTAATGTCTACGTCCATTGCTCCTCGAATGACTGGGTTAATTATGTAGCTATATGGACAGAAAACCAACTGCGCATCGTCTGCCATTGATCTAGCTGCATAATATGAACAACCTGAAGCATAACAAAGTTTCCAATTAAGCACTATGGTGACCATGAAAAGAACAAGCAGAAGATGGGTGATCAATGTAATAAACCTCTCACAACTTGACCAACTTTGACAAGATCTTCGATATCATGAGCCTCGTGGCAACCTCCCTTTTGAATGGATGGATGAGCTTTGACTTTGTTTGCATTTCTGCAGCAGAAAGAAAATCATAGTGCTGTCAATATCACTCCTATACTGCATCTGACTGGGGAAAAATATAAAGTGAGAGAAACTACCGACTTGAACTCATTGCATCCCACATCTCTATTCCGTAAAAGCAACTTGCTGAAGTATCATTAACATCAATTAGAAGACAAAAACAAAGGCAATAAGGAAAAAAAATTCCAAATTAAAATAGCACCATTCTTCATCGAGATTCTCTTTCCCTCTTATATGAGGATTTGTGCAGTAATGCTTTCGAGAGGCCTGAATATAGAGACATAGTATATTAGTAATGTGCATTAACTTCAACAAGACAGATCTTGGCAAAGGGAACAAAGATTCCACATATACAAAAATATAAAGACAAAGCAACATATATATCGCGTAGTACTCCTTGCTGATGATCAATCACTTAAAGACAATACAAAACTTTTTGCACTCAACTTTAGTAGTAAAACTACTCATGACCAAAGAACCAGACAAATGATTGCATCAACAAACCTATTACTTGAAATTATTATGCAAAGTATCATTTTGATATACAAGTATCTAAAGACAATAGTACAAGACTTTTTTTGATGCATTATTGAAGAAGCCAATAATAGCCAAGAAGCACCTTCAGAAATGAAAGGCAACATCCATAGATGATGCCGGTCAAAATACACCAAAACAAATTAGTGATAAGTGTATAAGCTAATAGACCATCGCACAATTAAATTTTCCCATACTGTCACGCGGAGGGACCAAATAATTGAGTAGTTGAGCTTTGAGATTGCATGATGAAATTTGACAACACCATTTTCCATGATGGTCAATGATCCATTCATTGAAATTTTAGGTTCAAACATCCCAAAAAAGCCAAAAGTTAAAACGGATGAAACATACCAGAACAGCCATTGGCACCCGATAAGCAGTTTTCCTATATTCACGTATGACTTGGGAAATCTGTGAATGTGTCCTCCTTGAAAGAGACATAGTACAATCAAAAGATTCATCAGGCACTATTCCTTTCATGAGAACATGTACTGTGATCACTAATTTTTTGTTTTTTGGTACATAGAATGTAACTAATAATTCATGTGTTGTAAATAATTTTATGCATCATGAACGATGAAGAAATCCACCATTTTCATTTACGCTAAAATTGAAGTGCACAAACATATTGATAGAATAGATCATGCCCCAGCAATACTAGTTCCTCGCAAGGACCTGAACTTCCCAATTTTTCAAGCCACCTCCACTAACTATTTTGTCTATATGAGGGGTAAATGAATTGAAACTTACGATGAATAAAAGATTGTGGGTGTCAACTTTTTTTTGGCCTTGCTATTGCCTTCTGATGGAGGTTGAGCTGCCTCCACATTTCCTTGCCCTGTATTTTGTAATGATATCACGCATCAGTGACAAGAAATACTGAAAAAGTTTAATGCTTCTGCAAGAGATCCCATGCCCCGGAAAAGGACAAAGTTTAAGCTGCAACTTAAAGGAAAGAAGGATCTTTTCGATTAACAGTATTTCAACTGCTCACTCATAAATGTAGTTGTCATAGAGTTTCGCATCTTAGGAGGCTAATCAGTGTCCTTCATTGCTAATATGCTACACCACGATCATGAAACAAAAAAACCATGCTTCTGATCATGGAGAAGTTTTCAATTTCAAGACAATAATAAACCTTGCATATTAGTTCATAATTTTTCAAGATTATATTTTACATCAGTTCAATTTTTGTTGCTCAACTTCAAGCAGAACGAAAGAACTAATTGGCACATAGCTTTCTTTCATTTAAATCGAAAGGAAAAGGGACATTAGCGTTTGAGATTCTTTGGAAATGCTGTCGCATTCAACGACACTTTCTCACACCATTTTATGTTAACCACGAAACACGACAATGAGATGGAGGATTCCCTGCGTCATCCGTGCAGGGAACGGAGCAGTAAGGTTTAAAAATCCGATCTAATCTAAATCGACCTACCGGAAGGCTCAACTTCAGGAACAAACCCGCCGCCATAGTTCAACGGGTCCGTAAAAGCCTCAGGAGCAGGCTTCGACTGCGAGGGGTTAACGCTCTGACTCCTGAGCTTGTAGTTCTGCTGCCACGCGAGCGTCGAGCAGAGAAGGGATAGCGACTTCCCGGTGCCAGTAGGGGACTCGAGCAGCGCGTGGCAATGGCCGTCCCTCAGAGCTCGATCGAGCGTGGAGATGACCCGTCCCATGAACGCCAGCTGGGTCCCGTACGGCTGGTAAGGAAACTCCACGGGCGTGCCTCCGATGTGGAACAAATTCTTGGTGGGCGCCTTCAGGTCGGCGTGGGCCTTAGCCTTAGGGTTGTTCTTGGGCGGATTTGCAGAGACCATTGTTGGTGCTGTCATGAATCAGTCAGTGGAAGCTTCTCTCCGGAGTCAGAAAGCTCACTAATGGCGGTGAATGGTGATTGTCGAAGAAAGTTTGGGATTTAGGTTTTTGTTTGGCGGGAAAATTTTCAGAGTACGCTCCCGGCGCGAAATTTTTAGCACATTTCAAGCGGGCTACAAAAGGGAGAAGAGAACAGTGTAAACCTTCTTAATATTTCCAGATTTCCAAAATTGACACGGATGGGATAGGAAGGCCGTGAAATTTCTCTCGCCGGCCGACCAGTGCTTCTCTCGTCGTTGTCAGTACGTAAAGCTGTGTGCTTTCCAAAATAGCTGTGGCTGAAGACACTCCATCGGTGAAGATCCAAAACGCACCCTTGAGTGGGTTCCTTCCTCCTATTGCAGATCGGCCCTTTTCTCTTCTCTATTGTGAGTAGTAGTCTCTTCCCTCCGCCTTCCTTTCCGTCGTTGTCTTCTGCGTTTCTCTGCGGGGTGCATAATCTCTGTTGACTTGAAAGTTCAGCTTCATGAGCAGCCCTAGGATGGGATTTGAGCTTCTGGGTCGATGCCAGAATCCCAAATGAAGCTCTGGGAGACGTGTCACTGTGACTGGCAGGTGGAGAAACAGAGTGGGAGTGGGAACCAGAAGGGCCCAGTGCTGAGACATCGGCTCGGGTTTTCTCGTACCAGTTGAAGTTTGCATTTCCGTTCGCATGATGTTACATTGGACTATGAATGGTTCTTTCTGAATGACGAGAGTGGAGTGTAATGGCTTGGCGTTATGGGCGGGAGCTCCCCGCCCATCCTTTCCAGGTCGTCCCTCCTTTTACGTTACGCACTCTCTCATGCGCCTGTTGGCGGGTGGCTGTGAATTTTCCTGCTTGGCTCGCCCAGAGTTTTTCTTTTTGGGATTTTCTGTGATTCTGTGTCTATTGAAGGCTAGATACTCTCATTAGAGCTGGTTAAAGAGGAGAGAAGGGCTATGGACTTGTCTACTCGCGTAGCAATTCTCTAGTGAAAACAAAAGCCGGACATGTTTCATCAAAGTCAATCGATCTTGGTTCCCAAGTCAAAGTCATGACACTAAACGGCCATCAAATCTCCTTTTTCCCCTTGATTTTTTGCTTCAATGAAGCCTCATTGTTCTTATGAGTAATGATACCTAGTTATGATTCTGGAATGTGGTTCAAGTTTGTATCATGAGCACTGGACTGGAACTTTTGGAAGAATGTGCTTCCTCGCCAAAATTTGCATCAGCACCTGTGGACTTGGATTGAGTCTTTGACCAGATCATTTTATGAGTTTTAAATTTGCAAGTACCCCAAAAACCGTAAGGAGAGAGCCCTGACCATTCAAAAGCTTCAGGCATTCGGGTAGATCTGGAATGCACAAGAATTGTTTTCCTCGTATTGTTATTGGAACTTGTTTTTTTAAAATAAATACTTTCACCTTTTCTTGCTTAGATTTTTAGATACTTGGAATATGTCAGAATTGCTGTCATGGAGGATTAATCACAATTTTGTCATTTGCAGTAGTTTTGGAGATCCTCCAGACAAGATCCTAAACTCCACCTGCATATTTGTTAGGATTCCACTTTGTCTTTTCCTGGAAGTTTTCAACAAGATTGCATCATGTGACAGTGGTAACAATTTGAGAGACATCCTTTTTCTTGCTATATCGAGTTAAACAGTGTCTTCTGATTGCGGGCAATCTGTTCAGTGGTTTCTTGTTTAGCAACTGTGCCTCTGGGAGTGTTATTCTTTTTCCATATAATTCTCATTAGAAAGGTGCATCTCATCAAAATTTACCTTTTAACTATCCTGCTATCATCTTCATGTATGTACTAAACAGGCGATTTCTCTAAATCTTCTTCCAACCCACTCAGGTTATAACTACTTATGAGTATGTTGTTGCAATGACAAGCCAAAGTGAGCCTCCAGGACAGTCCCTGGATGATGGTAATGAGCAGTTGAGCCTGCCTTCTTCACCAACTAGCTCCACTGTCACAGGCACTAGTGGAAGGAGCTCCCTTAGGAAAGTTTGCAGTACAAAGGCAATTAGTGCACTCCTCCCAGAATCTTCATGGACCATGAGGTATATTTCATTACCTTATCCACAGGCTGATCGTTAATGCTGACAAGGCACTTGTTGTGAAACCAACCCTGGGCCACTGAACACTTACCTTGCAAACCCAAGATGTGACTGTATGTCAACCACTCAATTGATCCATGGGAATACAGATCAATGGGAAAACAGGGTCTTGTGGTCTCATCAGATTTTAAATTTTATAGAGACTATTTGCTGGTACAGTCTATATATTTGTGTGAAATGGACCAATAATTATGTAATGGTCACAATGATTCTCTTATGATATTCCAGCATTTCACACATATATCTAGTTAAAATGAATTTCCATGCAAATGTAAGTAGTGTACCTTTCTTGGAGTCATAATCATTTTAGTGCTATGTAAGCTTCATAAAGAAACTGGTCTTTTGGACATACTCTTTAATCTGTACTTGGAGCCAGGACGCCTCCTCTTAACCGTAGATCCTGATGCTTTACAACCCACTGACAGATGAAAGAGGTTGCCTCAGCGCCAGGTTCAAATCAATGCATGGAAGCTTGTGAAGCTGGACTCTAAAGAGGCGATGAGAGCTAGTGCTAAAGCCTGAGCATCATCTTCTGTCCTACACCCTGTTGGATCTTGCCACCATCCCTGTGATCCTGACCACTTATCAAGCAGCAATATAGGTGGGAGAAGCAGCCCTGTGAGCTCTGATCAAAGTGGGTCCATCCACCACGGCAATATTAGGCCCAGGGCATCAAGGAGCAAGAGCTCATATCCACCAAGTCATGTGAGCCTGGAAGATATTGGGCATTTGGGCACAGCCTGAGCAACGTGAGCAGCCCTCACCTCCCAAACATCACAACCTCACCGCTGGAGCTCCCAAGGGTGCCAAACCGCAACTACTTCAATCCAATTCATCAGTTATCAGCCAATCATTCTCATCCTGGGAAACAGTGTGAGAGCAATGAAGCTTCCACAAATCCAGCCCAAGGAACTGCCCTGATGGATGCTGCCCAGAGAAACCTTGGTGGGGGCAGAAAGAGGGTGTGCCTCAGTTTCCTGGGACCAGGAGGCAGGGCAGTTTGTTTCCTCATCAGCCATTTCCCGGGCTGGTGGTGAACCAGGCCAGATGCCTGGCAGGGAGCTCCTGTACACTGGCCAGTCGATATTCTTTGGCAGTCCACTGGTGAATGAGGGGCTGAGCAGAGGAGTGAGAGGTGAGAGTTCGGGGGCTGGAGCCAATAGAGGACCAGTGCCAAACTATTACCGGCCGAGCAGGGGACAGAGGGGAGGGCAGCTGCCCGTGTTTCTTCAGAGTGACTACCAGGGGTCTTCGCAGCTTCCCTGTGCAGTAGCATCCTGAGGACAGTCTTGACTTGGCCTCCTGTAGATAGAGTTTCATGTTGCCCATTTATCTATCAAATGTCCATTTAACTTCTCCATCTTGTTGAGTGACGGGGAAAAATGTTCAAGCCCAATGTAGTACTCTTCCACTGGAATACGCAGGAACTATGGTCCCAACCTTGATCACGAATCTAGATTTCAAGTGATTTAGCTCGGAACTAACAGGCTGAGTAAAATCTATGGAGTCTTAAATCGATTCCTGCTCAACAAATGATTCCATGTGAATTACTCTAAAGTTACACAAGGTCGTTGTAGTATAGTGGTGAGTATTCCCGCCTGTCACGCGGGTGACCCGGGTTCGATCCCCGGCAACGGCGTTATGTTTTAAATATTTTGAAGAATTAATTATACTCTGCACCCTCAATTTTTACATCCGTACGTTCTGCACCCTCAAGTTTCGCTGCTACACTTTCCTCCATCTTTTTAAGCAACTAATGTTCATCATTTTTCTCCCTCGAAAAGGTGCTATCTGGAGAGAGGGTCGTGCTCCTTCACCTTATACTAACATAATATGTTTGCTTCTTCCTAGTACGGGGTTGTGTAGTGTGTAATGATACCATCATTGGTTTCTTCAAATCAACTTTGACCCCATTTTCCATTGTAGCCATGAGCAGAAGAATGGCCCCCATTTTGTGTGAAGAAGAAACTTCTATTCTAGCGGTCATCCTTCGAACACCGAGTAACCAAATCCCTACTAATCATCCGGTCAACACAGCATACGGCCTCTGGTGAATGGCAGTCATGCAATGACATCCCAGAAGAGGCGCCTTTGTCCATCCTCAACCTCCTGCCATGCCTGTCCCATCCCACCTTGGGACAAAACCAGCAATTTTTTTACACCTGAAGAGGTAGAAGGAAAAGATAACTATATCCCTGTTGAGCTTAGTCAAGAAATTCAATCCCTTGATTCCCATTTTGTGGGAAGGACCCTAAAATCAAGGGGAAGAGAGAATTTGGGCGGGGGGGGGCGGGGTGTGCTTTGATACATCGAAATGTGAGAGCTTGAAGGGTTTCCTAGCTTGTTGAGGGAGGCATTTCTAGCGCATTTGTTACTCCAAGGACTGGGAAATGGCTGGGGGAGAGGCTGCAAAAGGGGCAAGGGAGCTTGATCAGACCCCGATGTGGGCTGTCTCAGCAGTTTGTGCAATTATCATCCTGATATCCATCTTGTTGGAGAAGATTCTTCATTTTGTTGCAGAGGTAATTAATCAAAACAATAACAAAGCAACCTCACATCCCCTCCTTTCCTCTCGTGAGATTGCTTGATACCCAAGTTTCGTATTGGAATATCCTGCTCAAGAAGAGACTGCACCTGCTCCAACTACATTCAAGTAGTCTCCATGGATACTTTGTCGAGATATATACACCAAACAAGAATATTTGCTCAATAGGTGGATTGGATTTGTAGATTGATATTCATCAGTGCTGCTATTTTTGAAGCTTGTCCTGCAATTCAAGCCAGATTGAGATTTCAGGGACAAATTCCATAGCTTAATGCATTGATCAAGTCTATATATTAATACCTTACTGATATCAATCAGATCTTTCAAGAGAAGAAAAAGAAACACATGCTGGATGCTCTCAAGATGCTCAAAAGTGGTTGGCTTCTTAATCTCTTCTATCTAACCATTTCTATTAGGATTCTTCGATGTAAATAGACTTTATTACCTCATTATGACAGAGCTTATGGTTCTCAGGTTCATTTCTCTACTCTTAACTTTTGGGCAAAACTACATCTTAATGATATGCATCTCGGAGAAAATAGCAGACACAATGCTACCATGCCCCGTTAGGGGTAGCAGTCACAATGAGGTGGATACAGGAGGCAGAGCCGAAGGAGCAGAGAAAGGAGGAAGTGTAGGTGGTGAGGAAGCCAAACATCATCAGAGGCTTTTATGGTACGAGCACAAAATCTTACCAGCTGGTAGTGTGGGCCAAGGATGCAAGCCGGTAAGTCTACCGCTGATCAATCAAAAGGTGATCAATTTATTGATGAAACTACGGCAACACAACTTGTTTTGCAGGGTCATGTGCCAATGATATCTCTGAATGGATTGCGTCAGTTACACATTTTCATATTCTTCTTAGCAGTGTTTCATGTGATTTATAGTGAGATTACCATGGTGCTCGGAAGATTAAAGGTGACTGCCGTCATTGCAGGGGTTTCAGATAATTTACCAGTTTTCTGTTAGACGGATTGAATCTTAGCAGTATTTGAGATTGACCATTTCGTCAATGTAGATTCGTGGGTGGAAGGATTGGGAGCAGGAAGCTGATACTGACCACTTAAACGGTAACAATCCCAAGAACTTGCTCAAGAGCATAGGCACACTTCGGGTCGTATCAGATGGGATCCACCATGAAGAGGTCGATATTCAACGAGCAAACCTCAAAGGCGCTCAAGCAGTGGCACAAGAAAGCGGTCCAGAAGAAGAATGAGGGGAAGCTCGGGGAGATCCAGACGCAGATGCCCGGTGGGAGCCCTGGGGACTCACCTGTGCATTCTCCCGTCCATGCTCCGGTCGGTGGCGGAGGCAATAACGACCCTGGCATGGACGGCGCTGCTAGCATCACCACCAGTGTCGATGTTGCCGGGCAACAGCCCCGGTCCCGTGATGACAAGGGCTATCAGCACAACAATCTCAACCTGCTAACATGCCCATAATCAGATCAGATGACCGGAACATGAGAAGCAGTCATCGTTTTCTTCCCTAGCCGATGCAACCCAGCTAGGATCAACATACTCGGTCCCACATATCAACCAAGTCGAGAAGTGGATTATGCATCTGTGGGCTGTGGTTCAGGACTGGGCTCATGAGTTCATGATGATCCATGAGTTGAAATGGGTTCTTCAAACAGTTTACACATGCCAGTTCGATGGACTCTAGAGTCTAAGGATTACAGTTTTGCTCGCATGATGTGGTACAAAGTAACGTACATAAATATTGATGTATTAATGGAAGCATTAGAGGAGTAACTGATTTTACATTAAAAAAATAAAATTTAAATATTAGTAATTTAATTTATCAAATAAAATAGATTAAAATTTATCTATTACATTTTATTATGATAATATTTTAATTAAAATTTTATTATAACATGTTAATTATGTGTATATATAATTAATACGTTCAAATACGTTTAATTTATGCAAATTAAATGATATAATTTATAAACTTATATATATATATATTTTATATGAACTGTTTAAACAAATATATATGATATCATACAAATTGCTAACTATTAAAGGTAAGTTTCCTTCTACCTGTAAAAGATTAAACAACGTGCTGACTTCACCTTCCCAGTCATCAATTGATTTCCCTGTTTTGGATCATTTGGAAATTTGGTATAACATGCACGGGCTTATCCCTACACGACACGTGGAAACATGGGTGGTGACGGTAAAAAGACATTTTTGACCTCGCGTTCCTTTCTGTTTAGGAAGCGCCGAGATGAGTCGGCACGGAATTTTGGTTCAAACAAGATGAGGAGTGGCCCACAGGGGAATCACAAGAAATCAATCGTTTAGATCCAATGGAGCCGCCGGGGGTTTTCGGTCACGTCATCGAATTCTCCTATTTTTCTTTCACATTTTCAGATCATATCCTGAAAAAAATTTCTCCGATTCTCCTAATCTACAATTTAAATTTTATATTATTTATTTAAGAAACTAATAAAAAAATTATCAATTCAAATTCAAATTAGTAAATTCTCTCTTTTTTATTATCCACAAATATTGAAAAATTCATGAGTGGAACAACTTACGTATCATAAAGTAGATAAGATGGGCAAAAGTTACGTAAAATTTTACAACTTTTTTTTTCCAGAATTAGAAAAATATGTAATTATCCTTCATAAGTATCGAAAGTTGGCGTGGATAATCTGAGGGCGGACTTATTGATTGACGTTGATCAACCCCGAACTAACCTCTGACTAGACCTATTAATTTGGGCCAGTGAGCATGACCCACTATCATAATTATTGGAATTAAATAAAATAATTATTTTATATTTTAAAATAAAATTATATAATATAATTAATTAATTAATTTAAATATTATATTGATCGATTGAACATTTAAATAATTACTAAGATATAATCATTTTTATGTAAATAATCAAATTTTAATTTCACGTAATTTTATTTTTTATTCCAAACATTATCCAGCCCGATATCTCGGGCGATCGAAAAACTCCGGCCGGTGCATTGGTTTTTTGAGCCACGCCCGGGCCAGGCCAGCTTTTGAGGGGTCAGACTGCGACTGCTGCAAACGCCAGAGCTTGCCCTTCTTAGCGATTAATATATTAGTTCGAGCGCCGAAATCGTCCGATACTTTACCATGGACTGGAAAGCTCGTACTTATCCATAAGAACGCACTGCCCCCATTTTGATAATGCACGCATTTGAAAAGCCGGATCGATAGATCCCCAGATGCGCGAGATGCCACGGGGTGGGGGCCAATAAACTATGAGCAATGGGCCAATCGAGGCCGACCGATCTCTGAGGAAGGAAAAGATGAGTTTGAATTCCTTCTTCTATTGGGGGGCGGTTACCATTGATAAATTAAACAAATGGGTGATAGGGATGGGAGCTAATCACGAGTGGGATATGCCCATCTCACTTGCAATACTTTAAATTGGTAGCGGACTTTAGGGAAACGTGACGGCGTCCTTGACCGATTGACTGCCGATATGTCGAGCTTCGTGCTGTACATTGGGTTTGGGTCGGTAAATCTTACGTTGTAAGAGGAAGTCATATTAAGGGTGACGGTTCAATTCAACGCCTCTCGGTACTCAAGCGAGCTCCCCAAAGAGGGACAAACTGCGGAGCCGGCTCTCAACTGAAGACTCGAGTTGGAGGGAAGCGGTACAAATGGAATAGTTTGGGGTGTGAATCGGAAGCTATTGAAATTCCGGGTGCATAACGAAATTTTGCTCCTTCCACGCTCCACTATAAAGCGCCGACCCTCGACGCCCCTATCCTCTTCCGACCGACAGCTTAACAGGAAACGCCCCCCGACAAAGTCTCTCACTGCCCACGCATGACTCGTCCTTTGAGGTTACTCGGCTCCGGAGACTCGCCCGCCACCACGTCAGATGCGAGTACCGACGGTGTCGACCCCGCCGGCTCCGAATCCGTCCTGATACTGGCCGTCCTGCTCTGCGCCCTGATATGCTTGGTCGGCCTCGTGGCAGTTGCCCGCTGCGCCTGGCTCCGACGCCTCTCTCCGCCGAACCCGCCCCATCCCAAGGCCAACAGGGGCCTCAAGAAGAAGGTCCTCCGGTCGCTCCCGAAGCTCACCCTCGCACCAGATTCCGAAGCTGGGTTCTCCGACTGCGCCATCTGCCTTGCCGAGCTCGCCGCCGGAGAAGAAATCCGGGTCCTCCCGCAGTGCGGCCACGCCTTCCACTTGGCATGCATCGACACCTGGCTCCGATCCCACTCCTCTTGTCCTTCCTGCCGCCAGATTCTGGAGGGCCCACCTGCTGCTCAGAGCAGCTGTGAGAAGTGCAACGGCTTCCAGGCGGCGAGTTCCAGCACCGGCAGCAGCGGCGGAGCCGCGGACGAGGCAAAGGTGAAGCATGGAGAGGATGGTGCCAACAGGCCTTGTGCCATAGCCCCACCATGAACAACAACTTCCCCCGGGGAGATTTCTCCTCAGTTCGTTCACTTCACCCCGGAAAAGGAATTGAAATTTGATTTTCAATCAGAACTGTCTCTTATTGCCAACATTCAATTGTGGCATATGCATTGCATAGCATACACATATATTCCCCGTCAATTTCTGAATTCTTGTCATTGATAGCACGTGAGAGAAAATCTTGCCAAGGGGCCTACCCTCCAAATTCTACTCATCCGAAACGGGCGCTTTCGAGCAACACTCAGACAGCCCCCTTCCCCCTTGATTATCAATCCTTGCAGGGTGTGCACAGTGCAAGTGGCGGTAGCTATCAAGAAAAGATTCCACGAGACACCCAATTCAAAACCCACAATCCCTCTTCCTCCTCTGGATTGACCTGACAGATTGATATCATAGTTGCTCTGCTCTGCTCTCTCTATTGATCGGATTGGAGGGTGACTCCTTTATTCCTCTATCCCTTTGTCGCATGAGCCATCCACGTGTTGCGTAGATGCGGAAAAACATACGTGTTCTATTTGATGGGCACAATCTCCTACTGTGTACTGTATGCTCTTTCTCCGTTTCCGAATCTCATCATTGTCGGTGAGATTTTCCTTGCTATTTTTATTAACATCTTGAAAATCCGATACCATCGAAAGGATGATAAATCATCTAAAATTTAGGTAAAAGATCTCGCAAGTCGGGTTAGTAATCGGTTGAACCCAAGTAACATGCATTGGAATGACAAATTGAAGTGATATGTAATCAGTTAGGTTAACATGCCAGACCAGGTGATTATAAATGTCTAGTCACACTCTTAAAGGCCAAAAACGAAAGTCACACTCTTAAAGGCCAAAAACGAAAGTGTTTCAAGTATAGCTTTTAAAGTAGGACCGAACCAGTTAGTTCGACTTGGAACCAGGTACTCACCTGATCCAATTTCTAAAATTAATCTAATTACATTGTAAATGTGATAAATTCTAATTGAAATTGCCAGTTTCCAGTCGAATTTGTGAAATCAAATGAATCAATAAAAAAATTGACCAACTTAAAATTATAAAAAATCTTATAATGTACTTATTTTATTTTATTATATTTATATTTATATTTTATATTAAATTATAGTTAATATGACATCTATATTAATAATTTATTATAAATAATTATTAAACATGCAATCCGTCTCATTAAATCATCAATCTGACCCTAAGCTAATGACCTTAATCAATTATAGTTTTGATCTAATTTTAAAAATTATGATTTCAAACCTTTATGAGTAAGTACTAAATAGTGTTTAAGTCGAATATATGGAAATGTGTACGTTATTTAGTTGGAATATCAATTATTGGAAATAATGTCACATTTTTTTATCAATAATGAAAATAATATTACATGCGAAGATATCAGTATCATACAACATTTAACCTAGTGGCCGTTGGATGAGAATGAACGGCTCTGATGCGGGTAGAAGAAATAGGGGAAGAAATAAAAAGAAAATTTGGATCCTATAAGGGAATTGAACCCGACGTGAATCGAACACGCAACCTTCTGATCTGGAGTCAGACGCGCTACCATTGCGCCACGGATCCTTTGAAGTCTTAGTAAGCGTTCCAATTTAATATCATCTAGTATTCCATCCCGTCCTCTCAACCTTTTCGGATAGCAAATGGCAATGCTGATGACAGCGTTGGAATTGGAAAACTCTAACCTAGCTTCACCCCACCTGGTAATCTCCTGCCATGACATCTCTGAGGTTCTCATTTGGCTGTCACCGGAAGATTCTGAGCATCTCTTCGCCGCCGCCGGCGCTGTCAATCTGGACACTTGATTCCCGTAGGATTCCCCATGTTCACCAGGTATGAGGCACACAGGTATAATGTTTCCTGCTTAGCTCGATGTCTGGTTTTTCAGCTGAATACCTGTAAGTGCAGGAAGGTTCACGAGCATTCTCCGGGAGGATAGCGGATCTCAGAGTGGAAGTCGGGATGAAGTTGAGCTTTGGCTGGTCGAGGAACTACCCTCGAAGGCTGAGGAGGAGCTTCCTCGTGAAGGTGAACGCCGGTGGCGATCCTGCGACTTCCGATGAGACCGCTCCGGTTGAAAATGAGGCCATTGGGGTGGGAGAAGAAGACCCTTTTGGGCATTTTCGTGCGGTCATCAGCTCTCTGCCTCCAGTCGTTTTCGTGGTAAGTTTGATGTTCATGGACTTCCTTGTGGTTGCTGGGCCACCACAGAGATTGGCCTCTGTCATTTCTCTTGATTCTGCATGTAACGTCCGTCAGGGATGATCGTTGCTTCGACGTCAGCGCCATTTTGAATAACCATTCGCTGAATGAGTTCCTTCTCCATCGTTGATTGCTGCAAAGGGATGAAAGACGTGGCATTTCAAGTTTCTTTCTGTCCTCGAAATCAAGTCATTCATCTTTTGTTGCTATCATTGTATTTTGCCATTCAGAACCCTTGAAGACTAGAGAGTCGCTTTAATTGAATAGGCTCATGGCTTTGTGTTCTTACCCCATTTTCTTCTTTGGCTTTCAGATGAAAAGGAATCCTGGCGCAAGTTTTGTAATTGGATTTTGTATTGCAACTGCAATTTTCTTCATTGTTGGAAGACTGACTGATGCTAGGAAGGCAATGCATGACCATCCTGGCTCGGTAGCTGATCTGGTGAGGCGCGGGCAGCTGAAATCTGATAGAAGAGGCATGTATGATTCTAATACTCCTCTACCTTTTTTCTTTAGCACTTAAATCATGATGACATATACATTTCAATAAGATTCCTGTGCTTTGGTGATTCTGCTTCAAGTCATTAAGGTTCCCAAAAGCTCAAATATTTTCAAGCAAAAAGTTGGAAATTTACTAATTTTGATGAGATTTTTCCTCAGATCGAGGCCTCTCAAGTATGAGGACCCTTTCAATAATCCACTAGTCAAGGTTGGTAAGAAAAATTCAACTGTGGAGATGTGTGGGAAAGTTTATCATTTGGCTCCAGTTACTCTCACCAAAGAGGAGCAAGCTATCCACAAGAGAAGGAGGTCGCAGGCTTATCAGTGGAAGAGGCCCACAATGTTTCTCAAAGAGGGAGATACAATACCTCCTGATGTAGACCCTGATACAGTTAGGTGGATTCCAGCAAATCATCCTTTTGCTACCACAGCCAGTGACATTGACGAAGACCTTGCTCAAACCAATGTCTATCAAAGGCACGGAGTTCCATTCCGTATCCAAGCAGAGCATGAGGAATTGCAGAGGAAACTGGAAGGACTGCAGAAAGTGAGTTTTTCAAACATCCCATCCACTGACTGAGCCCTGGAAAATTGGGATCTCTTTTGGTAATGAAAATTGCAGTAACTTAGTAACTTTTGTCCTAATTTGACCTTCTTTTGCTGTAGGAGGAAACACTCGATAAGTTAGTCATGGATCATGACCTTGCAAAAGATTCCGAGGGACCATTCAAGTTTCAAGCAAAGTCACGAGACGAAGATCAGGGCCCCACATTTAAGTCTTCCAAATCAGATTACTCCTTGGGCTCCTCAGAAAGCTACTCGCCTCACAAGGAAGTTCAGAACTCATAAGTACAGATGCTCTCTTTATGAGCACCCTATTGTTGAGGAACACTGAAATTAGATGAAGCTTCCTGTAGAATTTTTGTCATCAGAATGCAGGGATACTGCTTATGCATGGCTAGAGAGTAAGCTCTCGGTTGTAAATACAACTGAACAGTGTATAATGCGGTCATAATGCGTTATCCAATCTGAGTTTATTTGTTTATGCATTGATTTTTTTTTTATTTACCCCGAAGGAGAAATTGATTCTTTCACTTCATTCATGTTGTTGGGGTATCTGTAGTTTTTTCTTTCATCTGAAAGTGAGATGCTTGTAATGTCCTCAAATGTCTTTGCAGAGAGCTGTCCATAGAAAAGAGTTGGTCTGTGTTTCTCTTCAGCAGATGTCCCCTGGTTAGATTTTGCCAAGAATCCTTAAGATCGAGAATTGGTATCCCGTGTTGACAGGATAGCCATCAATCCATGGTTTATGTACGAAATATGGGAGGTTCAAGGATCAAATGTTCGATTTGTGCAGTCGCCAAAAGTTGAATGACTATCTTTCCCATATTGTATTTGACCGAGAGGTTGTGGTCAGAACTAAATGCACCTCGGCGGTACAATCGGGCACATATCCAGTTCTACTTCACCCAAGACACAGCAATTAAAAGAAGTGCAGTGGTTCACATACAAGTACCGATCTAAGTAAGATACTTGAACTAGCTGATAGAATTCAGCCGAGGAGCGAAGCTTGGACAAGAACCAGTATCATGAATCTCATTGGCCCTAATTGATTCAAGTTTGATTCAGTCCCAGTAAAGCCTAGCCTATCCAGTAAACAGTATATGATTAACTCGGAATGCTATTTGTGAAGTTTCTTTTAGATGAAATAATTCGTCATTCTTTGGTTCACAAGGCAGATGCGCATACGATCAATGAGTAGATTCAAAGACAACCTTAAAGAACCAATCTTAAAGCCTCAGCCTTCAGAGGGAAATATTATACGCACTTCCAGAAACTTCACCCAACAGCAATCTATGATGCCATAACTATATATATCAGCTCCCATCTCCTCCTCATCCTTCATCCATCAAAATCTTCAAATAAGAAGCTCCAAATCTTACCAGGAAATGGCGTCTTCTCCATCTTCATCCTCCACCACATTGCTTTTCCTACTATCCCTGATCTCGGCATCTGCCCTTGCGCTCTCAGCCTTGGACCAGGATTTCTCCATCGTGGGCTACTCACCTGAGGACTTGAAGTCCATAGACAGGCTGATCGAACTCTTTGAGTCTTGGATGGCTAAGCACGGGAAGAGTTATGAGAACTTGGAAGAGAAGCTGCACCGATTTGAGGTGTTCAAGGAGAACCTGAAGCACATTGATGAGACCAACAAGAAGATAGCCAACTACTGGCTTGGTCTCAACGAGTTCGCAGACCTGACCCATGAGGAGTTCAAGAAGAAGTACTTGGGGCTGACAAAGGTCGATCTGTCCCAGAGGAGTCAGTCCTCCGAGGATGAGTTTACATATAGGGACGTTGTGGATTTGCCCAAGTCTGTGGATTGGAGGAAGAAGGGAGCCGTTACTCCAGTCAAGAACCAGGGCTCTTGCGGTAGGATTCTTCCAGTCTATATCATGCTGACTGCCCCTATGCCAATTCCCAGAGAATTCAATGTTCGGTAGTTTGCACTGATCACTGCATCGGTGATTTCGAATTGATGTATTTAAACATACGGTTGATTATATTACAGGGAGTTGCTGGGCATTTTCCACCGTTGCATCAGTTGAGGGCATAAACCAGATAGTCACCAGGAACCTGACCTCGCTGTCTGAGCAAGAGCTGATCGACTGTGACACTACATATAACAACGGCTGTAATGGAGGTCTCATGGACTATGCATTCGCTTACATTATCTCCAATGGCGGTCTTCGCAAGGAGGAGGACTACCCTTACATCATGGAGGAGGGCACTTGTGAGCTGACCAAGGTACTCCACATATCAATATATCACCGGATCCCATTGGTAGAGAGTGGAGATTTCTTTACTTTGAACTGTGGCTGAAAGTAAACAAGAATTATTGGCTCATTCATCAGAGCAAATCCTGCTGAAATTGGCAGATAATGAACGTGGTAATTCCTAACGGATATCAACTCATATATTTTGCAGGACGAGTCGGCAGTGGTGACAATCAGCGGATACCATGATGTGCCTGCAAACAATGAGCAAAGCCTCCTCAAGGCGCTCGCCAATCAGCCCCTCAGCGTGGCCATCGATGCCTCCGGCAGAGATTTCCAGTTTTACGGCGGGGCAAGTCTCTAGTTAATTCTGATCTCTTAAATGATAGATGCGAATCCTGGATCATAACCAGGACTAATCCATCTCGTGCAGGGAGTGTTTGATGGGCACTGTGGAGCCGAGCTGGATCATGGAGTGGCCGCTGTCGGATACGGATCAACTAAGGGCATGGACTACATCATAGTGAAGAACTCGTGGGGACCCAAGTGGGGAGAGAAGGGGTACATCCGGATGAAGAGGAACACCGGAAAGCCCGAAGGTCTCTGCGGGATCAACAAGATGGCTTCCTATCCAACCAAGACCAAGTGATCCCTCAACGGGCTCATGCTTATCTTCCCTTTCTTGTTGATTCTCTAATAAGTATCCATGTCAAATGGTGTTCTTGTTCATCTGTTGAAATGAACTGACTGACGGTAATACATTCATCTTTTTTTTCTTACTGTAAAGAGAATCTGTGATCTTTCCGAATGCCATTAAGACATCTATAGATGGTAAGGGATCGTCTTGACAACATCCACAACCATGTGATAACCTAAAAAACTTCCATTTGACTTCATGGACGTTACTGAATTGTGAAGTGTGCAAACTTTGCGGACCAATCTGAAATATCTGTTAATTAATGTGAATCGAATTTACAATAATAAATAAATACGGTGAGGACAGACGACTGTCGGACTTTTAGTACTTCTCTTTTCTGTCTCCTGTTCTGTTCTGCTTCACTGGATTACCGGAAGGAGAGATGCATCTGAGCGAGAACGAGGGGATAGAGGGCAGCACCTTCGTGGTGACCGGCGGGCTGGGTTTCGTTGGCGCCGCCCTCTGCAAGGAGCTGGTCCGCCGGGGTGCACGGGAGGTCCGCTCCCTCGACCTGCGGCCCACCTCCCCCTGGTCCAATGATCTCCACAGTAACGGCGTTCGATTCTTCCAAGGTTTACAATTTCCTCCATTACCTGATTCTTTTCTTTTCCATTGATCTATATTTGATCGGTAAGTCCATCGGTCAATTCAGTTCCACCATTCTTTATTTCACCTATAGCAGTTGGATTGGTTTGGTCATCATTGGAATTATCATTCCTTTTATCACTTCTTGTTTCTGGTCTTTCAGATCCGATTCTCCATAGGATTTGGGTTTGTATTTTTGAGTCGGGCTGACTTCTCATGTTGCATTGAGCTTCTTACTTTCTGTTTTGGGTGTTTGAGTCTCACCAATTGCATAAAGTTTTTCCATTTCTCTTCAAGTACATGTAAAACGGGGGTTTTCTTGGTTGAGCTCCGAAGCCCACCATCTGTTGCTTACCTATCACCAACCTAAATGTGTTTTAACTGCAGGTGATATCTCCCGGAGAGCTGATGTTGAGAAAGCACTGCGTGGAGCGGACTGTGTCTTCCATTTGGCATCATATGGCATGTCGGGGAAGGAAATGCTGCAGTTTGGGCGTGTTGATGAGGTGAACATAAATGGAACCTGCCATGTCTTGGAAGTCTGCATCAAGTATGGGGTAGAGAGGCTTGTATACGTGAGCACATATAATGTCATCTTTGGAGGTAAAGAGATCGTGAATGGGAATGAAAGCTTGCCCTATTTTCCTATTGATGAGCACACTGACCCATATGCCCGTAGCAAATCTATTGCCGAGCAGTTGGTTCTGAAGAGTAATGGCCGTCCCCTCAAGTAAGTGAAGCAGCTGCCAATATGCTTTTTGGCTCACAAAGTGCATCAAGTTGAATTTGTACTTTAGAAGTGATTCTCCCTATGAGAGCTAGGAAAAGGGCACCTTTTGAATGACTGTCACTTATGATCTGAGACCCTTGAAGCATGGAGTAGATGCTACAATCAGACACTGTTCTTCATCCTCTCAAAGCTATAGTCTAATGAGTCTGTAGAGAAATTCAACTAATTTTGTACCACTGCAACTCAGAGAAGAGGACTGAGCTATGGAACAATGTCACATCTCACACTTGATTCTCGCACCTCTCATTAAGGATGTGCAGGTCACTCACATTGTCTTCACAAATGCCATGCTCATATAAATCTGCCTTTGACCGATGCGGCGCCAACAGGAGTTTATCATTGGGGAAAAAAGCAGCGCAAGAAAAGAAATCAAGTGCTTTCTAGTTGTATCCTCACTATTTATTTGCAAACCCTGTTTGAACTTTCTTGGTTATTTACTCCCCAGGAAGAACGGCAAACGGCTTTACACCTGTGCAGTGCGCCCAGCTGCCATATATGGTCCTGGTGAAGAGCGACATCTCCCAAGAATAGTATCAATGGCAAAGTTGGGTCTCCTGCCTTTTAAAATTGGCGGATCTCATGCAAAAACTGACTGGATCTACATCGATAACCTTGTTCTTGCAATTATACTAGCTAGTATGGGACTTTTGGATGATATTCCTGGGAATGAAGGACGTCCTGTAGCAGCTGGGCAGCCTTACTTTGTATCAGATGGTAATGAATGGACAAGATCTCTGAAAATTTACAACACACTTGAACATGTGAGCGTTATCATTTTTAGTATATAATGATGATATTATTCTCCCCATTCCATGAATGTCCATGAACCCATGATCCAGATAATTCATGTGCTGGAATATGTGTGGGTGCCCTAACTTACGAGCATGAATGTTGGGTTGGAATTTGTTGTTCCCTTCATATACATGGAAGATTAAGGTTACATTACACGTGAAACTAAAGCTATGTCTGATTTTGAAGTTCTCAATATTGAACTGCAATCTGACACTTAATATCTTATCTTTGTATGGTAGAAGTCTCTCTCACACCTTATCTAACATGTCACTTCGACAGGGTCTCCGGTTAATTCTTTTGAATTTCTACAGCCTCTTCTTAGAAGTCTGGATTATAATATGCCCAAAACTTCTCTACCAGTTCCACGTGCTCTTTTTCTCGGCAGATTTTTCTGGGCACTCTACACAATGTTGTATCCATGGCTGAACAGGCGGTGGCTCCCTCAACCGTTTATCCTTCCAGCTGAAGTGTACAAGGTCTGTCTCCTTTGAATTCAATTGTTATATTTCTCACTACACCCACATTTTTTAGGGGATAAATGATGAGATATACTTGAATTCAATTCTCATGTGAGGATACTAAAGGTTCCATGACAAGTATCTCAGAACTTTGAGAATTTTTGGCTGCCTTAATCTTCACACCTCTTGGTTCTCAAAGATATGCAGACATTGCCCTTCCTTTGTAATAATAGCATTTTTATGACAGGTTGGGGTGACCCATTACTTCTCCTTCCTCAAGGCTAAGGAGGAGCTTGGGTATGTTCCCATGGTGGCTCCTCGGGAGGGAATGGCTGCGACAATCTCATACTGGCAGGAGAGGCAGAGGAAGTCCCTTGATGGGCCCACCATATATGCGTGGCTATTTGTCCTGATCGGAATGCCAGCGCTCATGGCAGCCGCCTTCCTACCGGGCATCGGACCAATAGGATTCCTCAAAAGCCTCTCTCTCTTCCTCTTCAGGTCAATGTGGATGACAAGGTTGGTGTTTTTTCTGGCGGTGTTAGCTCACGTTGGTGAGGCCATATATGCCTGGAATCTCTCTAGGAGGGTGGACCCACCCAACTCAAGAGGGTGGTTCTGGCAAACATTGGCTCTTGGAGTTTTCTCATTGCGGCTTCTGTTGAAAAGAGCTAGGAAGTGAGATTCATGGATATCGTGTTTAAGTTTTATTTACTGGCTGTATTTGTTGGTTCTAGGAATTTAGCAGATTGAGAGGGATTTGATATGATTGTGAAATCAGAGATAAGCGACCTGACAATGTTGTATCACTTTCTCCAGGATTATCCATGGCAATGTTGTATGCATTATGCGACATAAACAGTCCTGTGTCTCCAGTAGCTGTTTGCTCGATGCCTCAGTGGTGGCACTGACCGTTCTGAGTTAAGGATAGCCCAAATGATATATGCAGTTCAGCAAAGCTGTTCTTTCATATGGAATGCGACAATTAGAGCACGTATCATATGGAATGTATTTCTTTTTCTACTGCGATTCGGTGATCCCGATAATCATCCTCATGAAAAGTGCATCGGGTGAGGAGGCAGAGATTGATAAAGATTGTTGCATAATTCAGGATACCAGTAAAGAAGTGAACACAGGGTCCCCTTTACATGATCCGTAGAGGGATAAACACCCAACTTTCTTGATGGAACATTGACGTACGATGATATGTACTGTAACCTCAATGTATTAGACATGACCAATCACTACTATCAGTATTAACTCAGGCTGGGGTACCGAGCAGCTCTTCTCAACCAAAAAATCCTTTTTCTGCTGATGATCATATACTGAGACGGCTTCAACCACGGAGATCAGTTTCAGATTTGAAGTTTCACAATAGTGATAATCGGCAGCATCGGATGATCGGATTCCTACATGGCCGAATGAGACTCCATGTCGGAGCGGAGGGATTGCATGGACTGGAACTTTTTGGTTCAGAGGGCCCCCGGGGATAGAGATGTTAAAACCAGCTCCGTCAAAACCCATAATTGGCCCAGACAACCCCTAAATAGTCATATAACCACTCTTATTGGGTTCATGAACGGTTATATCATTAGTTCAAGAAATAAACCTGTTGAACCGAAATCGGCACAGCACAGCACAATTTCCCATATGAACTGGCATGGGACCATTTGGTAACCAATCCAAGACCATTGCAAAACCAGCCTAAATCGTCAAAAAACCTGCAAATCAACGATTAAATTTTATCGGTTCAATTTAAAATTTTAAAAAATATATAAAATTATTCATTTTTAAATAATTTAAAAAGATATTTAAAAAGATGAATCGGTCACTGTTCACGGTTCAAATTAGCCCGAACCGTGAACCTACCACTAAGGAATGGTGCCGGACCGATTCATATTTTCCTAAATTGTATCCCGTAACCGAATTAACCCACTGTGCTTATGGGCCAAACCGTAACCAGGCCGAACGGTTTTATGCTAGTTTTGAACCGCTCCAGAACACCCATTTAACATCTCTACCCTAGGCCCTCCCATGGATACACATACACACACACTATATCTATATATATATATATATAACAGTAACTCTCGTCGACTAGGTCGACCGGATTATGTTACGAACTGTGACGCTTGGGAAGCCCAAGGCGAGAGGCTCAAGGGGATCAGCATTATAACTGAATTGGGCCGGGCCTGAATAGTAATTCAGCCCAATTTAAACGGGCCTTTGGAATGGGGAAAGGCCCACTAAAATCCTCGAATCTTTTGGTGTTGGTCCTAAACGGGCTAGGTGTGGCGTGGCATTACCCGTTCCATTTTACACAGAAAAAAGAAAGGTTAAAGAAATTAGAAGAAAATAGAGAGAGAAAAAAAGGGAAAACGTTGGTTGTCGGCTGTCGACTTCTGTCGGGGGGGGCAGCTGGGGGCTCCACAGAGCGGCATGATCACGTGGCTGTGGCTCCCACCGACACCGTAAATGTGCCTGAATCTGCGGGATCCGATACCCTCCCGTCCCGCGCCATCCCCCACCAGCGCCGCCATCAACTTGGCCGCCCCCCCGGTCCGGCCTGGTGGGCGATTGAAGTCCTCACGTGAAGACCTGCCTGTCACATGGGGGCCACACGTCGGTGTGCCTACCACGTCGTCCTCCTCCATCCCACGTGTCCGACCCTTCTGCCGGTGCCTCATACCTACGGCCTACGGTAAGGGAACCTGTTACGACTCAACGGCAATTTAGGTATTCCCTTACTATTAAAATAACATTCATAGTTTGCTCATAGTCAAAGCTTTGACCACTGATAACAATGCGTGTGTGTGTGTGTGTGTGTAGGGTTGAAAGAGGGGACCACTCTTGAAAATTCAATCATTGCCGTCCATTTCTGTCCACTTGTCATCCTCATACCGATCACAATTGGAGCTCACAAAGTCAACCTTAGTTAAGCCTACGGTTTGTGGTCAAATTAAGCTTGAAAAAGGGGGCAAATTTCAATATTGTAAAATTATTCTCAATTTACAATAAATCTTATTTTGAGTTCGATTATGTCCGTGAAATTTTTTAGGTTTTTTTTTTTTCTCGACGGCAGACTCTTATTTTTTTCTACTCCCTCCGGTCACAGTAGCTAGTGATCTTGCTTGAAGACTTTGAAGAAGAGCACGAGGCATACTGAAATACCTCTACCTCCACCACCGCCTTGTTCCGATGCGGAAATTGTGTTATACGATGAAAATATGAATATTCGAGGTCTGGGGCAGCCCAAACGGCGCCCTTTGTGGATGCGAATGCTCGAGAGAGGGACGGTATCCATATGAGTTTGAAAGGTCGAACCGAAGACAAAAACTTTCCCCCTTCTTATCGATGCCCTCTTGTCCGATTAATAATTAGTTGGTGTGCATGGATTCATTTCCCTTCTCCATAATTCCATCTTTTATATATATATATATATATATATATATATAGTGAAGGCAAGTGGGACGACACTTGGCGTGTGACGCGATGACTTTGTTGGGCCATAATACTTAGCAGCACGGGCATTAACAGTAAGATGCCTAAACAAGAGAGAGAGAGAGAGAGAAAGAGATGGATTATTCGCTAAATCAGAGATGCGATCAGGTCATGTCCATCGCGCAACCGAGAAAATCAAATCGAAATCCGCCTCTTCCTCTTTCCCTTCCTTCTCATTTTCTTCTATGGGTTTCATCCTTTTTTTTTTTAAGAAAGATTCACCAAAAAAAAATTTACGATTCAGTAACTCAACTGATTTTTCGTCTACAGAATGGAATGGAATGATTCGGCTGATGAATCATCGGTAAAAGCAGGTGGCTGTGGTTTCCGCGCCCATAGGGTTGCAAGAAGGGATGAGGATCCCTTTCAAATTGGGCACTAGAGCCAGAAATGGAGAGGACGATGGGATGAATTCGTGGTGATAATTATGGTTTCCCAAATGCCAGAAATGGAGATTGGGGTCTTGTCAGTTCCAAGTGGGATCTCTCCCTCCTCCTCTTCTCATCTCTCTTTTCTCTTTTCTCTTTTCTCTTTCCCCCCCGCCCCTGCTTTTTCTGGGTCCATCTGGTTTGATGAGATGGGACGCAAGGTTCCTGAAACCCATCGCAACTGTAGAATTCTACCGCCGTTTTAAATTTCCATTCCTCTTAGGTGATGGGAATTTCTTTATCAGATCGATCGAGGAGAATACGTAATTTTTTTAGCTGATTCGCTCTTTCATAGAAGGGATGATAATAATCGGGGAAATTGTTGCCTTCCGGAATCCAATCAAAGCTTCTTCTTTTCCCTTTTTTGCCCTATTGACTGTGCGTGCAGTTCGTTGAACATTGCCAATCGAGGCAAGGATCTACTGTGTCCCACCCCTGCCTGCTGCCTCCCCCACGTCACCTCTCCTCCATTAACGACAGTCGCAACTTGCAGACCCCACAGCCCCCGGTGACAGTGACCGGCAATTCCCTCCATCATCACCACCATCTTTTATATTCCCTCTTTCCTTTTTTTGTTTTTTTTTCCATCTTCTCCTCTCTCTCTCTCTCTCTCTCGAGTGATTATCAACTTGTTGTTAATCATCAAATTAACCATAATTACAATTGCATCGAAACAGTACGTGTAAGCAATTCTTCTCTCTTCGATGAGAATTATTGGTCATCGTTTTCCACGTTCCCATCACATCGTGTTTACCCCCCCATACCGGCCTCCGGCTCCACGCGCTCGGCCGTCCCCGATGCTCGAATAGATTATTACTGCCGGATTGACTCCGAGACGGCCGATTCGCCAGTAAGCTGGCGACACATAGCATGCCAGGTCTGACTAGAGCTTGAGTAAATATCTCAGAATTAATTTCCATCAAATAAATTAATTAATTTTTACAAATATCATTAAAAAAAACTATTCTGTTGGGATGGGAAGCGGCCTTTCATCTCATAGAACAGTCTCAAGAGTCTATTAACCTCTTATTAATATGTAAATGTAAGTGTGCGTGTGAATGGGGTTTCACCGGGCGCATAGATAAATAAGAAAAAAATGAAATAATACCGATAATTTTGTAATAAAAAATAAATTTATAAACTCTTAATTATAATAATTAAGTCAACAATTGACCACCCGACAATGGCCACTCGTGCTCTGACACGTGCACGTGCTCCTCGGGCACCCCTGCCGAGACGTCTGAGCTCGCCCCTGGCAGTGGCAAGTGTGACTCGTGTCGTAAGCAAATTAGTACTTCGCGCAATACTCTCCACACGTGCGGCACAGTGCTGCGCTCGTTTGGCCGTGAAAGAGCACCGTAGCCTTACGGGCAAACTTAGCTAGCCAGCCTGGACTCGCCGACGGGATCGATCACGTCGACGACGAGTGCGACGCCGTTCACGCAGACAACAGTGCAAGTTTTTCGGCCGGACGGGGCTGGCCGTGTGTCGGCCGGTTCGCTTCTGGGGGGGGCTTCGACACTGAACACCGACCACGAATCCGCGGTGGTCATCGAGNGGGAGCTTCGACACTCAACACCGACCACGAATCCGCGGTGGTCATCGAGTCACGGGTGGGTCAATAAAATTTGGCAAGACGCGTCCCGACTCCCCCTCCTTCATTATTTTTATCTCGTAGCTAGGTGCCATTGGAGGCACCTTGGTGACTTAACTATTATCCATTCACCGGTTTAACTTTTATAAATAAAGAAAATTTATAGTTAAAAATAATTGTAATAGTTATAGTTATGGATATTATGTAGTAGATTATAAATAAGGGATATTATATATGTATGTGTATGCAGTTGTATGTCTCTGTTCCAAGTTTCCCCCTTTTTCTGACTGTGGGGTTTTCTTCTCCGCGGCTCAACACGCATACTCGGGGGAGCATATTAAAGGAAGCACGGCGACGACTGGACCGAAGCATCTCCTTCATTCTTTGTCACCTTCAACCTGCTGATGATATCGGGGTCGAGATTTCGCTCATGAATGAATCCACGGGCACATGATATCTTCCATTAATCCTTGAACAACGCAGGTATGTACGAGTGATACTGCTGATACACACGCCTCCGCGTGATTCCATACGCATCAATCATCATCTTCGATCTTATATATCTGGATCGGGTTTTACTCGAGAAAGGGGACTAAACTTGATCTTCGAAACTGAGCGATGCTTGCTATATATATGAGTAAGTGTGTGTGTGTGTGTATATATATATATATAGTTGATGATGAGTGATAGTGGGCATATTTGCGCAGTCAGCACAGTTAAATCTCAGCACATAGAAGAGGGTTTTTGGGGAAGGAAAAGTCAGATCGGTTCGTTGAGAAGAGGAAAGAGATGGCGAATAAGTGGTGGGAGAGGTCGATCGACGTATCGGCGATGGCTGCAGGCTACGATCCCGGGTCATCCGGCCGGTATGTCCACCAGCTCCTACGGCCTCCCGAGCTTCACCTTCAAGACCTGTGCGCTCAGCAATCAGATTCCAAGGACGATTCGCCGGAGACGGACCAGAAGTCGTCCGACGCCGACGGGGACGCTGCAAACACTATTACGAGCTCAGGCGGCGGCTCGGCTGCTGCCACTCCACCCCGCCGCTCTCGCGGCCGCCCTCCCGGGTCGAAGAACAAACCCAAACCTCCGATCGTGGTGGCGAGGGACAACCCTAACGCTCTCCGCTCCCACGTGCTGGAGGTCAGCTCCGGGGAGGACATAGTCGAGAGCCTCTCCAGCTACGCCAGGCGGAGGGGGAGGGGCGTCTGCGTCCTGAGCGGCAGCGGGACCGTCACGAATGTCACCCTCCGGCAGCCTGCAGCTCCTGCGGGGAGCGCGATGGCCCTGCAGGGCCGGTTCGAGATTCTCACCCTCACGGGTACGGTGCTCCCGCCCCCCGCGCCCCCCAGCGCCGGCGGCCTCTCGATATTCCTGTCGGGCAGTCAGGGGCAGGTGGTCGGAGGGGCGGTGGTCGGGCAGCTGGTGGCTTCAGGACCTGTGGTCTTAATGGCGGCATCATTCTCGAACGCCATCTTCGAGAGGTTGCCACTGGAGGATGAAGAAGGAGAGGGACCAAGCGTCCAAGTCCAGCAGTCGGCATCTCAGTCATCAGGCGTCACGAATGCCGGTGGAGGCGCTACCGAGGGAGGTGCGCAGCTCAATGGCGGTGGCGGAGGAACCGTGGATGGCGGTGGCGGCGTACCATTCTATCAGATGGGAGGGAGTATGGGGAATTTCCCACTTTCCAGTGACATGTTGGGGTGGGGAGGAGGAAGCGCAGTGCGGCCACCATTTTAGTGATTACCATGCGGATCGTTAGGGACCAATATAGTATGCGTAATATATCCTTAAATGTCTATCAAAGATGCAACGTGTGATTAAGCTTCTCGATCATCTTACAGCTCCCGGCCGAATCTTGAGAAGGGGAGACAGACTCGACCCAGATGCACCTGCCGAGCTCCACCGGTGCAGAAGCACAACGGACCTCCGATCGTGAAAGAGGCCCGCATCTGTGAAGTCCTTGTTTTTGTTGTCATCGTCACAGCTTTTCCCATCCTGCAGCTGTAGAGCGGATTATGCCAAACCACAGTCCAACCCTTTACGGATTGGATCGCGTAAATACGTGAGATATCAGGGTACTCGGCAATGTCGGTTACCCTAAGAGCAGAAGCAAGAAGAGATCGGAGGGATTTTATATGGGGTGAGGCATCATAGTTTCTGAGATGCTGGGATTGCAGGGATCAGTGGTATACGTACATGTGTACAATATGCTGAAATCACTTGTTTAATAATAGTATGATTGCATGATCTGGTGCTCGACATGGTTAACGAATTCATTGTAATATGTACAAGAAGACAGTTGAGGATGGCTCTCCTGATTGCTTGCATGTATTAATGCATCTTGAGTATTTGTATTGCTTGCTGATATTTTAATTGAAATTGGACAGGTGTTATTGATTTTCATCCGCGCATATATATATATTATAGATAGAGAGAGAGAGAGAGATAAAAATCTTTCCTTTTGCCAATGTGGTTCCATGTGCGCGCAGAACCACCGCCAGTTTGTGCTCTAATTAACCAAGAACCCTAGATACGATCGATCATCGATGATACAATCACCTGCTTTATATTGTGAGTTATTAACATCTTAGTCTCGCTTTTAAGGATATAAACTATTATTGGCAATCGGAATTGCGAGACAGCTCTACCGAGTCCCGATCGCAGTGCAAGAAGGAAGGAGGCTGAACTCTCAGGAGGAAAACCACCCACCCACCCACCTACCCTGAAGTCGGGCAATTTCAGAATTCTTAATTCATTGCAAAACCCTAGTACGTCAGTCACTAAAGGCAATCATAGTCGGGTCGGAACCAGCCAGCCAGCCAGCTAGCAGACTCTTCAGTACACCGGACCGTTTGCTGTTGTCATTCTGCGGAGACACAGGTCAGCTGCCTGCGGCAACTGACTGTACTGCAATACAATACTGATACTGCGAGCTCATTTGCCTTCTCTACGAGCAAGAAACTTAAAGCANAAGGTCAGCTGCCTGCAGCAAGTGACTGTACTGCAATACAATACTAATACTTTGCCTTCTCTACGAGCAAGAAACTTAAAGCACAAGTAATTACACCGACCCAGCGGCGGCGGAGGAGAAAACGCCAACAGCAGTCGCATCACTTGCCGCACAAGCTTTCACCTTTCACGGCTGATTCCTTCCCACTGTCGTGGCCGCATTCGACTGCTTCTCCAATCATGAAGCAGCCATTATTCCTGCGTGCGATGAGACGTGAAGGAACTCCCTGATGCTATAAGTGATGGGATGGTTTTGATTCAGTTCAACCTCTTTAGATCGAGTCTCACAATCATGACGCGTTTCTCGTCCACCGTCCCTCTCAAAGATGAGGCGAAGTACGAATATTTTTGCGACTCTGAAGACTGCCAGCCAGCATATATAGCATATGTCTGATGCCCCCCATCAGATCGGGACACTTTGACAGCTACTCGAGAGCCTCCTATAGAAAGCGCCCAACTTTTACCGAGATGTGTGAGATACATGGTCTGCCCCCAGGCTCGGCTCAACTCGATATGCCAGACCCTGATCCTACACGGTTCTATCACATGCGCTAATACCTCATCTTCTGCTGGTTTTCATCAAATCTTGCAGGTCGAATCCGGTGGGCCAGAATTCTCTCTTGCTCGGTCCGGAAAGATGGTCCGGGGTGCGGAAGACACATCCGAGAGATAATTAAAATGGGATAAAAGAAAAGGTAACAGAGTGTATGAGCCAAAGTTACGGGTCGACTGTTCCGATGAACTCGGTATGCAGTTCATACAGAATCGTCGGGTCTCCTGCATTGACTTAGTTAAGAACAACGCCAAAACTCTTATCCACCTCCGAAAACCATATAGGGGATAATATTTCATTGGAAAAAAAAAAAAAAGAACCAAAATGAACTCAACTTATTGGCAGCAGCCCAATCTTACAGTCTAGGACTACTCAACAGAGGCAAGACCGAGCGTTCACCATCAGAGCGGTGACAGGCTAAGATGGGAGAGCTCAGAGGTTTGACTGGCCACTGGATGAGGGGGTGGACATTACCGAGAGAACGTCGGTGACCGAAGACATGATGCTCAGTGCAGCCTTCAGAACTTCCTGCGAGCAGCCTGGCTTTACGATGGTTCGTATCTGGGGGGGACAAGCATAGGAATCTTGCATCAGGAAATCATATGCCATAGAAGACATTCCCCACGTGCTCCAAGAATGGACTGAAAGCTTGGATGGGTGAGGAGGAGGAGGAGGAGTAGAAGACATGCTGAGTACCTTATCTAGGTATACTTGCAGTTCCTTAATACGGCCCATGTAGTCCTGGTCCTCCACGCATAAGCTTATCGGCTTGGAATCGGCACCAGGACCATCGAACTGGAGAGGTCCTGGGTTTCTGTAGATATCATCCATCAAGAATCTTGCTGCACTTTGCCTCAGCAGTCTGCTTGAAACACGAGCAAGAATAAATCCCAAAATTAGTATCCAGACTCATATTAAAATCACACTTCATCGAGCAAAAGGCCCAAAACTTTTCAACTCTAATGTGAAAAAACAGATGGAGCCGCATAACAGACACTCAACATAGACTGATCATACACACCAGAAATGCTTACTACAATAACCAGTACCATACATCAGAGGCAAAAAAGAGTGGGATTTTCATATGATGATCATAAGAGTATCAAGCACTTACTCGTATGCTCTGCCTTGCAAATCAACGGTAGCAGGATATATAGCAGGCTTTCCAAAGGATGTAGCCCCTGGATTCTGAGCCCAACGCTTGACTGTCATCATAGCCTAATTTCATGATGCAACATAAACAAGTCATTCCAAGTAAAACTTCTTGATGTGGCCAACAGAATGCAGGGTATTATTCTCTTGTAGAGTATCATGAGGAAAAATGAAAAGGTGGCAACAGAAAGAATTGCATACTGTAATCGGAGCAGCGCCACAACGCCATTTGTTCACAGGATTCTTCAGGTTGGTGACAGTTGCCATGTACCCATTCAGACCAGCTGCCAAAATATGGTAGCTGATATGCCCAAGGACCTGCAGGGATATCAAACCATTAATTAGTTCCCAGGATAGGCAGCATGACCTGAGCATTATATACAAGGAAAGAGACCAAGTTTCTGAACTTACGTAGGCATAATCACAATCAAATTTTGATGGTAAAGATCCTCGTGCCTGGTATCCAAAGAAGTGGCATATAGCATTGAATTTCTTCCCCTTGTATATTCCTTCTTTCTGTTAAAATTCCATGGGAATCAGCACTACCAGTGATAGTCATCAACAGCCAACAAGTTGTACAGTACAGAAGAAATGAATAAATGCACATGATAAAATTACCTTGCCAACATAATTTGAATCTTTAATCATATTGAAAGTGGCAGTAAAAGAATTTAATGTCGAGAACACTAAACCATACTCAAGTTTAGTTCAATTTATATTGTTCCAATTCCACAATAACTGATTATTTTCAGTTTGGCCTCTAAACTTGATTGCCTTACTTCTATAGAATAACAACAGTAATAAAACAAAATAAAGTTAATAATGCAATTTCCTTCAGTAGAACATCAAGAAAGGGAAACATCATCAGGCTAGTAGCTATCAATTAAAACATAAAACTGCAGTAGAAATACAAGAGGCTACAAACAAGGCTGTCTACCTGCTATTGAAACATAAGTAGCATTCCCTCCATTATTCCTACTAGTGTCAATTCTCAAAAGAAACACCAGTTAAAATAAGAAACTCACTGTGCGCCTGTTCATTTCAACTTCAACTAGATGGGCTAAAAGCTTTTCTGTTTCAATCTGCAAAGATATAAAGCATGTCAAGGGCATCCAAGATAACAATTTTTTTTTTCTTCAAGGTACAGACAAGCAAACCCAGCTTGTATTATTATATATGTTCCATTACCTGGGATAACTGTGCAGAATCATCTGATTCAGGGAAGAGGAGCAGCTGCAACGTCAAAGATCTTAGTTAAAAGATAAGAAATAACATGAAGCTTCAAAGGATTGCATGATAGATTTATAGATAATACATCTCAGACCTGTTTCTTGATAAACGGTGGCAAAAATTCAAACAATGCAGAAGCCCAGGGTGACAGTTGAGAGGAAATTTCATCGGCATGGACACCCTGCCTAAGCAATTCATGAATTTCCTGTGAAATAAAACTGTAAGTTCCAATTTATATAAAAGAGAGATCCAAAATATAGATGAATAATTCCCCCTTTTGTTGATAGGAGATAGGAAGATGCAGTTCTCAGCATCCCGTCATTTACCTTCAGAAGAGCATACACTTCAGGAATGCTTTCAATCAGCCCTTCTGGCAACAGGATGACACCATGATACTTGTCTAATTAAAAGAAAAAAGGGATTTAGATCAGCAAAATCAACAAGAAATAAAGAGCAAAAGCCAGTAGCATATGCTAACTAAAACCTTGCTCAGCTCTGGCTTGGACTGCATCACATATCTGCTTTGTAAGGTCAAAGAGGGTAAGCTTTGAAGCAGCAACTTCCTCGCCAAGAATCACCTGGAGAGAACAATTGGAGTTGGAAAATGGGAAAAAAAAATTGGAGGATCTTCATACTGGATATTACAGGTTAAAAAAAATACATAGGAAATGCTAACCATGTTTGGGTGAGACTGGAGGGTACATTCCAGGGCTACATGTGATGCTTTCCGGCCCATGAGCCGAATGAAGTAATAATACTGAAAAGGGAACGCCAGCACTTTCTCAGGAAACAAGAAGCGATTACAAGGAGCAACTCAAGAATACAAAATGCACCAAGTCATATAAGCAGGGAAACAGGATAAATACCATTACAAGTACCAGAGTATTGCACGTTAGTAGAATAATCAACAAGATGACGAAATGTAGTATCATCTATATTCTTTTCTGTACTTAAGATTATAACCCATTCACTGGTTTCTTCTTGACAAGAGCAGTCTTTTTTACATTTGGGGTTTTCTTTTGCTTCTATCATGGTTGGCACCCTTATGGTCTGAGTATTGGTACTTACCATTTTAAAAAAAATGAAATACCATAGATCAAACCACTATTTTTTAGTAACTCAATGGACAAACTCACAAATAAGGGCAATAAACTTCAACCGCCACTGATGCATTACCACTTAAAACAAGTGAAATACCATAGATCAAACCACTATTTTTAAGTAACTAAATGGACGAGCTCACTAATAAGTGCAATCAACTTCAACCAGCACTGATACATCACCTTCTCTGCAGAAAGAGCGTCAGTGCAGACATTGCTGATAAGCTGAGAATTAACCTGGTTATCAAAGAAAATGAAAAGGAAACTTCACCTTCTCCAACAAGATAATGAGAAGTAGAACAGACACCCCTTCAAGGCACCTAAGGTCCTCTAACAATACAACATGATATGACTAAGAATGAAATCTGCACCAAATCAAGACAGGGAGAGACTCACAAAAATTAATGGCTTCCATTTTTCCAGAAATACAAAATGACAAATGAAAACTGAAACAGAATTAGATAAGGTCATGTTGCTGATTCTCAGAAGAAAAAGAAGAAGAACCGGTCCATTTCAAATTTGGCAACTCATGAAGGGATCAGTGAAGCTCTACATCACTCCCCATAATTTTAAATTAATAAGGGTTGCCCTGCCTTGCACCAGAGACATTTTCCTTTAAAATGAGGCATCAATGTCAAATTGCTATTCTCTTACAAGAGGCATCTTTTACCTCAGGCAATTACTTCATTATCAACTAGTTAGACAACCAAAGCCAAAGTAATACCTTGCAGATAGTGTCAAACCCAACATTAGTTTCCACAAATTGATTCTTAAGATCTCCATTCAAGGTAACCGGAACACCAACAACCTGCAGATCATAGCAACATAAATACTAATGATTAAGATTAAAAAAATGGTAGCTCAGAGAACACTTGGACAGTCTCAATGCAAAAGCTGAAACAGAGGCGAAATTAGCAGGAGTTAGAATACCTTCGTGGGGCACTTTGCTTCAGCAAATGTTTCTGCAAGTTGAGCTGCATCTGTGTTTGATGTGACCCCTTCAAAGGCACCAACACTATTTTACAAACTTCAAAACTATTAGCAAATGAGTAAATTCAGAATATCATGCACTAAAATTACCTCCAACAATAACAAGGCCATCCAATTTCAACTCCTTGCATGCAGTTAGAGCAGCATTAACTTGCTCTGTTGTTCTTATTTGATCCTTTGTACGACCCAGCATATCATAACCACCTTGATGTGAAAAAAAAATGAATGTACTGGGTCCAAAAAAACTTAAAATCTGTTAAAACTAGCTATATAGAAAATGATTTACCTTGGTTCTTGTAGGTTGTCAGGATTTCATCAGTGATCTCAAGTGTCTTTTGTGCAAACAGACCTTCAGAACCTCCTGTTCAAAGAGTTCAATAGTCAAGCTACTGTCATTGTAAATCATGAAGAAATTTCCCGGTGATATTTCCAAACAAAGATAAATTGTAGCAATGAACATCATTAGAACAGGGGGAAAAAGGGAAATGAAACTTTCAGGTTGAGAAACTATTGTCAATGAAACAAACATGGCTTAATATGAAGCCACATGCTTGCTACACCAGAAATATCAAACGCCCAAGTTGCAAATGTCAAATAAGGTCAAATCATCAGCTGGTGCAATTTCATGTATATAGTAATAAATATTAATATGCCCCAGTGGGTAATGCCATGTGGTTATTCTTTGACAACCTCATACAGAACAGAGAAGAATAGATGAGAAGAGAAATCTGTCGCAGCTTTGGTACTGCCACATTTACGGACATATCACAAAATATATAAGGTACGGTGTGCTGCTCACCCAGGAATCCAAGTAAAACACTCTTGGGGTTGTGAATCTTGAGAGCAGTATAAAGACCCCAGATGACATTATGTCCTCCAGGAGATTGTCTCCCACAGAAGACAAGGCCCACCCTGCAGAAAGATGAAACACATCACAGAATACATTACCATAGGAGAAAAAAATTCCCAAAAAGTGTCATTCCTATAGATTGCAACATGTATCATCCGATTAATATGCAGAAAATGCATCAAACATATTATGCAAAAAGTAGGAGTTTTAAACATATAGTCCTTCACCAGAGTAAAAGCAAAGGAATATTGCAGCACGTTAGCCAATTTTCTTGACAATTTTGCTATCCTACGTCAACCAGATATCAGCAAGAAAATAGCTACCTGCATGAAAACAGTGGATGTAGTATGGGAATTGTTATATCTTTTATAAGTACCTTATAGCGGGATGCTCACTTATGATCTGAGCATCAAGGACCTTCGCAGTTGCCCTGAGGAAGTGAGCCAAAGGCTGACTATAAGTGTGCGGGAAGTGTCTGCTGATGGTGTGAGCACCAGCAGGATCTGCGGCTGCAGTTGCATCTCCATATTCCACCCTGACTGTCGTTCCCTGAGCACCGAATACAAGCGTAAGCTCATGCATTCTTGAGGAAAAGTCAGAGATCAAGAATTATGAAACAAGTAAAGAGAGAGAGAGAGAGAGAGAGAGAATCACCAGCGAACCGATATCAAGTTAAGGAACAGTCGAGCTATTCTGCTTCCAAGCTAATAGTTGTTGGCAGTTCGGACACAATAAATTCGACAACTTTCAAGGTTCCCATCAAAATACCCAACCAACAGAACAGACTACAACACGCACTCACATCCAGAAAGGGCGAAGTGAAAAACGAGCACTTGTGCACTCACTGAATCCGTTCAGCAAACAAAAACAGAGCAGCAAGGACAAGCAACAAAACCGTGCAAGATCAAGCAGTTCACACTCGCAGACATCAGATCTAAGCGGACAGGGAACGCGAAACTCGCGCAAGGCAGAGGCAAGCAACAAAGAGCCGAGCAATATCGGGAATAGCGATGGGCGGATAGAATCAAAGCCACGGAGCTACGAGAAGAGCCGAGGATCCGGTGTGGAGGAGAATGAGAGAGGGAACCTGGAGGCAGGGAGGGAGCCCAGGCTGGTAGAGGGAGCGGAGCTTCTGGAGGTCGGAGAGCTCCCTGGGAATGCCATAGTCGGAGTCCATTGGCGCGATCGCTGGTGCTGAGCTCTACTGTGAGAGAGAGAGAGAGAGAGAGGAGCCGGTGTTGAAGCCGTTGAGAACGAGGAAGACCGAGGAGGAGGAAGAGAGACATCGTGGGGCGTCGGCTTTTATAGTGGAGGGAAAAAGTGAGGCGATGCAACCAACCACGCGCCGAATAAATTCTTAAACAATTCAATTTCGTCAAAATCAAATGTTAATAAAAAATATCAATTAAATTACTGTCAGTAATTTTGAGTAATTTATTTCAAAAATGAATTTTCCATAATTATTGAGTTGAGTCTGTTTAAAAATTTCCCCACTTCATCTTTTGACCTCCGCTCATCACCTTATTTACGGCTCTGCCACATTTCGTGCATGGTGGTCCTGCCCTTGCAGACAGACTGGCCAGATGATTTCTTCGCCTCATCCTTCTATGTTTTTATTCAACCGGTTCGACTATACCACTCGATCGTCAATTAGTTAAAACTAATGCTACGATGGTTCTATAAAAGTCGATAAGAAAGGGGTAATATGGGGAAATAAATATATA
>CXYZ01012157.1:1692687-1720396 GCA_900006705.1 Sonneratia caseolaris
TTTTATTTTTATTTTTAAATTGACCGGTTTACTCATCGGTTCAATTAGATTTATTGGTTCAAGTGAGAACCGACCGGTTCAATTGAATTTGACATCTTTTAAATAATAATTGGATTTTTGTGAGAACCGGACCGGGTGAGTGGCCAGTCCCAGTCGAACTGGTCGAACCGGCAGGCCCGGTCCGGTTTTAAAAACTATGCAATAGATCATTAGTTACGGATTCAATTCCATCCAGACTGGTCCAAAATTTTTTAAAATTAACTAATCATAAAATTTACCAACTTATAATATTTAAATTCAAAATTTTATCATAAAAATCATCTAAACATTTCAAGTTTCATATGCACGGTGTCTCGGGGTAAAGGTTAGATAGTCAGCAGTCAGAGCTTATCAATGTAAATTGGATGGTGGCCAAACTTATCCTGCCTTAATACACCCAGCCGAGGAAACTGATGAATTTTTAACTGGTGAGCTGGTTCAACAGGGAAATACTGAGGAGCCAGGTAGCAAAACGTGTCCCGCAGGGCTGTGGTGAGGTGGGTCTTCTCCATAGAAATTGATTATGAGATACTGCTCTCGGATGTTCTTGGTATTGGTATTGTGATTGCGGTCCCGGAGGATGTTGCTCGACTTCGTGCTGTGATGGAATGTCAGGGGGTCGAAGTGCCTGAGCAGAGATAATGCAGCAACTCTGCAAGTTTACCTGAGAACCAATCTACAAGGTCAGGGCACCTTCTGAAAGGATCGGTCAGGGGCAAATGAGTTGTGACTGTCACCCTCTTAAACTGCAGCTTCTGATCGCTCCATGGTCAGCATTTTGAAGTTGGAGAGGCAGATTCCGGCTCGACACGACCCAACAGGAGGCCATGGAGAGACAAAACCCAATCTTAGCCCAATCTCAAAGATGAGGTCATTCCACTCATATTAGACGCCAACCAGTTACTTGAAATAAAACCAACCGATTGTGGACTCAGCGTCCCACATTGCAAGACGAACTGCTAGTTTATAGCGGAAATAAAGACGAGATGCTGTTTTCCTGAACATGGAAAGGTAATCTCTAACACTGTCTTCCGTTATGAAGGCAACCGTAAACTTGTTGTACGATGAAGTCAAACATATGATGGAGCAATCACAGAGGCAATGACCCATCCGTGAGCAACGAATATGCTGATCAGGAATTTGAGAGCTTGCTCACTCAGCCTAAAGTACATGGACTTTCACTTTAATTATGCACTGCCCTGAATTGAGCTGGACCAGCTAGTTTTGATGGTTGGAGCGAGAGCTCAGCCTCAGGACTGCGTCGGTTCTGAGGATCGGTGACAGCTCAGAAACTTACCTGGTGGGTTTTCTTGTTGAACCAGCTCAAATTATTTACTGAGGAACAGCAGGTGCATACTTCTCTGTTTATCTCAAGCTTGTCTGGGAGTTCTCTCTCAGCAAGCTACTAATAATGTAACATGTCAAGCACTTTCCAATTAAACTAGACAAGCCTGTGACTTTGGAGTAGACGCAGCAGACACCATTGTTGTCACACAAGCAGAGCACCGTGTAATTTACAATTAACGAGAAAAGAAAAACCACTTTCACTGAAAAACCAACTCACAAGAGTTTCCGTAAATTTGCATCATCTGGCAACGGACTCTGGGAGTAAAACGATGCTGCGATTTGTTGACATTAAAGCCTCCAATCTTTTGGCTGCAACAGCAGCTTATCTGCATGCCCTCTTGCATGAAGTATCATCAGATGTAGCCAGCAGCGTAGGCATTTTCAAGATTACGCATCCAAGATTCCGAGAATCAACAGACGAGTCTAAGGAGAAGAACATCCGACGATCACAGAACACGAACAGATGAACAACTGTGCTCCTTTGAATCAAATTTTATTTTCATCCTCTGTAAACATGACGAATGAAGTCGAGTCCACTTGTATAGAATGAAACATAATTTATAGGAAAAAAAAAGGTTGAAAAATTATTCTCCCGAGAGCATCCGTGCGATTCAGTGCATCATGACTCGGAACTCGTCGAAGGTGAGGACACCATCACCGTTAAGGTCAAAGGCCCTGATCATGGCCTTGCAGTCGTCGATGGACCTCGACTGCCCGAGTCGGCTCAGCATATTCCTCAGGCTTGCCGCCGTAATGTACCCCTTCCCCTCCATCTCATACATCCCGAAGGCCTCCCTCAGCCCCCGTTCCTTCTCCTCCTCTCCGCAGCCATCCACCAGCCTCTCAAACTCCTCGTACCCCAGAAGCCCATCTCCATCCTCATCCGAAGCCCTCACGGCCACCTCAGCCTCATCCTCCGACAACGCACCGCCGAGCGCATTCATGCAGCTTTTCAGCTCCATAGGGGAAACCCTCCCGTCGCCATCCTCATCAAAGTACTCAAACACCTGCCGGAGGGCCCCGCTGCAGGGGGGTTGATCCCCTTCTACCGCAATATTAAGTGCAGGGCTAGGCCGGCTCTGTTTCTTCGGCGAGAGCTTGCGCAACAGCCTCCCCAAGGCCGACCTCGGCTGCGAGCTGCTGGGTCTGCTCATATTCTCGCGCTCCGGCGGGGAACTGGTGCCTGACAGCGTGGCCTCTTCGGACTTCTCTCTCAGAAAGCCCATAGCAGCGACCAGAGTAGAGCAGAATAGAACACAACAGAACAGAAATCTAGGGTTCAGAACTTTTGGGGGGAAAAGGAGTCGATTTTCTGTTTGAAAACTGAGAGTTATGATCGAGAAAATATATGAATTGTTGAATGCTGTCTTGCTTTGAGGACTGGGCTTAAATATGTAGTGGGTCGACCGTGTACGATAGGGACGGTGGGGTATTTATATATTAAACGATGATCAGGTTGAATGAGCGTAAAGGACGTGGCGATCGGTTATTGGATTGTGTCGACAGATGGAATGAGAGAGCACACGGTTACAGGCTAGGAGATGCGTCCGCCTGCCACTTGTCTGCTTTTCAGCAGAAAGGCGGCGGAGGAGGAAGTTTTCTGCCCCGGTGGGGGGAAGGCGGAAGCTTCGCCGCAGCTGCGGAGGCGAGCAAAATATCTGGCTCGAAGGAACGATACACTCAAGTCATGCATATGACGTATGCGGCACCTTCCATTGCTGGTTGTTGCTGAAACAAGTGAACTGTTTTTTTTTTTTTTTATAAACCGTCAGTATCCAGTTGGACTTTGTTCAGTTGATTAATTCGGATCGTTTCGGGTCGACCTATTTAAGGGGTTAAGAACTCTCCGTTGCAGGTGGGATTTGAACTCGAGACCTTCAATTGAAATGATGAGTATCGAACTACTCGACCACGCCTACGGTGGATGAAACAAGTGAACGTTAAAAGGTTCTCCTCCTGGTTTATATGGTGGTGAAGTTCCATCCGATCCGATGAGGGTCAGCATTAGTTCTTCCCGTACATCTACGTGTCGAAGTGACTCGAAGTTTCGGGATTGGGTCGCCATGTCATCAGGCGACCATTACGGTTCCACAGGATGTTTCTAGAAGCTTCATTCCCAGCCGATTGTTTACCAGGGATTACAGTCGGAGTGATACAGTCGGAGTCCATCACTCACTATCATCGAAGAGGTGACGCCTGTAACTGCGGCAGTGCGGACTCAATCACCATCTTGCCAGCGACTGCTATGCTGTTCGATGGCACAGGCCAGACAAGACAGGAGCGTGTGTTAGTAACGGCTGAGGCTGTCTCACGTAATGAGGACCCAAACCCAAGACCAAGAGGTGCANAAACAAGTGAACGTTAAAAGGTTCTCCTCCTGGTTTATATGGTGGTGAAGTTCCATCCGATCCGATGAGGGTCAGCATTAGTTCTTCCCGTACATGTACGTGTCGAAGTGACTCGAAGTTTCGGGATTGGGTCGCCATGTCATCAGGCGACCATTACGGTTCCACAGGATGTTTCTAGAAGCTTCATTCCCAGCCGATTGTTTACCAGGGATTACAGTCGGAGTGATACAGTCGGAGTCCATCACTCACTATCATCGAAGAGGTGACGCCTGTAACTGCGGCAGTGCGGACTCAATCACCATCTTGCCAGCGACTGCTATGCTGTTCGATGGCACAGGCCAGACAAGACAGGAGCGTGTGTTAGTAACGGCTGAGGCTGTCTCACGTAATGAGGACCCAAACCCAAGACCAAGAGGTGCAGAGCAGGGCCCAATAATCATGTTGCTGGACAAAAGGCCCAACTCAGTTTCATGGGCTTAAAGCCCAACGAGCTCCCAATCATTCAGTCCACAGGATATTGCATTATTCATATTCGAACTCGCCTCTCATTTTAACTACGATACTCCCTTCATTTGGAAATAATTTCCTATTTAATTGGAAATAAAAATGGTATAATTAATAATGTGGCAAGTACATAGACCACGTGTAAAAGATCTAGAGGATTTCTGTGTGTGCTAGAGCTCTCACCCAGCGTCTCACTGAAGCAAAACTCCACAAACAACGTGTATCTTTTTGGGTCATTGAGCCTTGGAAAAAAATATATTGTAGATTCAATATATTTATTTAATAAAAATATTTGAAATTAAGGGAAGCAAAAGAGGAAAAATAGGGAGTAGGAGAAAATAAAAGCAAAAAATAAAAAATCAGAGGCCTATGGTTCTGTTCCGTCGTTAGCTTTCTGGTCTTCTTCTTCTTCTTCTTCTTCTTCTTCTCTGCTCTTCTTCGTTATCACAATAGCTGACCCAGGGGGCGGTCTCTGCGGTGTAACCTCAGATGGCATCCTCGACCTCTCTCGTTGCTGGCGTCCCCCAAGTACGCCCCTGTCTGCCGCCGCGGGACGCCGTTGACCCGAGAGCCCGGCGCCACACGAGTCTTCTCCGGTTGCCGCGGTTCAGCTCCCGGTGTCAATCGCTCTCTTCTTCTAAGAAGTATTTTCCTCCAATTGAATTCCTATTCCCTCCAGCTTCAGTTTGTTTAGCAGTTGCCTGTCGATTCCAGTAATTGTTGAGTCGGCTAGTTTTTGTTGTATTCCCTCATTTATTGGAATCGTAGCGGTGAGATTACATTAAACTGGATTCCAAATTGATTATGTGCATAGTAAGCTTCTTCCTGTCCATTATTTTCGTTTCACAAGTTCCTTATGAATCTTTCAGCTCACTCTTCTATGAATCTGACCTCCTCGATTGGAAGAATTTGAAAGGTTGTTATCCTTTCATGGTCTGTATGTTCTTTGGGAATGTATATTTTAAGCTGAAGACGTTAAGCTCAAGAGCGGTTCAAGTTACTCTACACTCTTAAGGAGCTCACGACGGGATCAGAAACATCGATTTTATTGGAGAGAAGTCATCTCTTGGAACATAAGGACCAATGAAAATATTACATGTCCATGTACAATAGCTAGGTTGCTCTCAATGCTGTAGTTGCTTCAAAACTGGAAGTTGTATGGCAGGGTTCTAGAGTTATGATATTGTCACGTTAATTTGTCTCCCAAGTGGAGGCTTGTGTCTTGGCAGGGTGAGGGAAGATTATTGTCTGATTCTGCATCATATTTTTATATGTTGTGCGATCCAATGCTCATTTACTCTAAGCTATCATTGACTTATATTTTTTATGTACATCTGTAGTGAAGATGCATCATTTTTGCTGGAGGTCATTTTTCCGTTTTTCTTTTCTGATTCATTTTGGACGTTTTTTTTTTTTTTAATCAAAGGTGGTCAGCTGATACTGTACGAGGTAGATCAAGACTTCTTAGCAAGAGGAGTGATGCTAGGAGAAGAAACACATTCCTTCTAGGTGGACAGGGGGCAAAGTGTCATGCTCCAGAATTACGCAATTGCATCTCCTGCTCACTTATTCGACGGAGAAGTCAACTTAGCATTGGGAGATCTCCACCCAGAGCTTTTGATGATAAATCCACCTTTCACTTGTTGACGTTGGATAAAGCCTTGGTGAGCTGTCTATTGCAATTTAACCTGCAGATCAATTTCATCATGATAGTTCTCTTACAGGGCATGATTTTTCATTTGTAAGAAAGAACACTCTAAGTCGTCATTTATTACTATTACATGAATCACTTGGTTTAAAATGTTTCCCTTTCCTTGTCAACATAGAAAAGCCCAAGTACTCTTATTCATCTTAGTGTTATGCCCAAAGGGGTTGAGTGAATGGTGTTACAAGCCATTAGTTGACATTTTATTTAGTTTCCATTTTTTGGCTACACGGTAATTGTTTTTAGATAATTAGGATGGTGGCAGGTATCAGGTGCTCATTCAAATAAATCTGAGTCAGATAATCATATCTATGGAGAAACAAATACCTGCAATTCTCAATGCCTGATAGAAAGTAGATGCGCTATGCATATCTAGTTCAAAGTAAAATACAGATCTACTCATTTCATTTAACGCTATGCTAGTCAATTATCATATCTTCCCATAGCCCAGCTGTTTCAAAGTTCTCCAATTATGTTTGCCTTGGACAAGAATATGTGTATATATATATATATATATATATTATGTTAGTGTATTGAATGGACTAATTCTGTAAACAAATAATCGACTTTATAGGTAAATTACTTGCATAGAAGTCATGCTGGAGCAGTTGAAGAAGATCTCTTTGGAATTTATGCTGCTTCATATTTCTCCTTTTTCTGCTGAAGTATCCTTCATCTCTCTATATCTCTTTCCAGGGGAAGTATGCCAGGGTTCCACGTGCAACAGTGGGTCCAGAGGAGCCTCATGCTACTAGCACTGCATGGCCAGATGGTGTTCTTGAGAAACAAGAATTGGATTTAGAAAATTTTGAGTTTGACAGGGCTGAGTTAGAGGGATTTTTGAATTCCAAGCTTCCATCACATCCAAAGTTATATCGAGGACAATTGAAGAATGGTCTACGCTATCTGATCTTACCTAATAAGGTTCCTCCAAGCAGGTATGGTGCATTAACAGTGAGTATCTTCAAGCTTCTGGACAGTTTACTGTTGAATTTAGCTTTGGGAATGTTTTGTGCGCCAGTGAATATGGTGCAGCTAATCCAATGAATGAAATTATCAATTAGTAGGAAAAAGGATATTCTTATTTCATTTAGCCTAAGATAGTTGATTATGGGGGCCTGATCCTAATAACGTATGCTATCCTGGAAATTATTTTAACTCATCCAGCCGATTGGCCTGCATAAACATCCTGCCTCTCAAACATTTATATATATATATATATATATAGTCTCAAATGCTTCGGTAGAAATCAAAAGGTAACTGTATTTTTTCTGTAGAGATATGTTATCATGTTAGACTTTGCAAGTGTTTCAGTTGTGCACCAAGATTCACTATTGTAAAAGTTTCTCATAAACTTTCTGTACCATTAAGCATCTGTGGCAAATGTATATGATGCATGTAGAGGGTTTCATGTATATACTACATTTGAATTTTAGGTTTGAAGCCCACATGGAAGTCCATGTAGGATCTATTGATGAGGAGGATGATGAACAAGGTATAGCCCATATGATTGAACATGTGGCTTTCCTTGGAAGTAAGAAACGTGAGAAACTTCTGGGAACAGGGGCCCGTTCTAATGCTTATACTGATTTTCACCATACGGTGTTTCACATCCATTCACCTGTTAGTGCAAAGGTTTGTTCCTCATGGATGTTATTTTGTTGCATTGATCATTCCAACCATGCTGATTGCATATTCTTATTCTAATTTATCTTAAATCTGCTGTCTTATTTCTATTGATTCAGTATTAGTCTTCATAAATCTTCTTTCCAACTGCATGAATCATGTACTTTTTCTTTAAGGAATTTATATATTATACAATTACCTATCTATGTAAATGGAACTAGACAAATCTTTGTAAAATGACCATCTTTTTGTTCCTTAATACTGTAAGTGTCAGGGTATCTTTATACTGGTTCTTCATACTGATTCTATAAGCAATCTATGAGGTCAACATTTAATTATATGAGCTACTTTATTATTTTTTTTGGCTGCACTGATGAAATTGTAAACAGCCTTGATCTGCTATCTTCCAATTTTTTGTATCAGTGTATGTTTCACTCAACATTGCCTTGTAAATATCCTGACTGCTTGCTATTGGCAGGATTCCGGGGAAGACTTTCTTCCATCCGTACTGGATGCCCTAAATGAGGTGAGCACTGCATAGTCTTAGTTTGTGAGTCATTAAGCAAGATTTGTCTGTTCATGAAGTCGGACATTGGGTTCTGACTTCTGAGGATTCATGTAGTACTAGCATCAACCTTGATTTATCTCAATCTCTCCCCTTCTTCCAAAGAAATCCAGTCCCTAATGTAAATTTTGGGTGGACTTAGTAGACATATGTCCACAAGCAAATCCTTGAAATGGTTAATGTCATCCCCTTGTTCCATCTTCCATGTCTACAGATTGCTTTCCACCCAAAATTTCTTGCTTCTAGGGTTGAAAAAGAACGGCGAGCTATTCTTTCAGAACTGCAGATGATGAATACAATAGAATATCGTGTTGACTGTCAGGTAAAGTCTCGGGAAATTATTTTTCTTCTAATCTCTTCAATCTATTCTCAATTGTTTTTGGTATCAAATATTTTAATTCAGTTTTCTCACTTCTGCCGCAGTTGTTGCAACATCTTCATTCTGAGAACAAGCTTAGCAGGAGGTTTCCAATTGGACTGGAAGAACAGATTAAGAAATGGGATGCTGATAAAATTAGGAAATTCCATGAGCGTTGGTACTTCCCCGCAAATGCTACCTTATATATTGTAGGAGACATTGATAACGTTCCAAAAGCTGTCTCCCAAATAGAAGTATGTTTTTACCATATATCTCTGAATATTTTATGTCTTTTTCTATTTTATTCCACTCCATTATTATGGGAAATCATTTCTCTAAATAATCTCAGTACTCAACAGTTTTTTTGACTAAGATTAGTTGCTTCTGTTTAGTCTATGTTAGGGCAAACAGGGCTGGAAAATGAGTCGGTGTCTCCTCCAACTCCAAGTGCTTTTGGTGCAATGGCTAGTTTTCTTGTTCCCAAGCTACCAGTTGGTCTCTCTGGAAGCTCATCTCCCGATAAATCAAATTCTTCTGATCAAGCAAAAGTTGTTAAGAAGGAAAGACATGCGGTCCGACCCCCTGTGACACATAATTGGTCTATCCCTGGCAATCCTTCTGATGTGAAATCTCCACAAATTTTCCAGCACGAGTTACTCCAGAATTTCTCAATTAACATGTTCTGCAAGGTAATTACTTTCATATCATGTGATTTTTATTGTGGTTATAATTCTAGTTTTAATAGTAATTTATCATCAAGTACACATAACACTGATATAGTCTGCTCATCTTCAGAATTTGGCTACGATTGGCTGAGGATGTGATTTCCACTTTTTGATTGTTCTAGTTTTCTGTATCATTGTCACGGAGACATAACTGAATTTTATTTGAATTTGAATATAGATAATTTGATACTTCATCTAGCTGCTAAAATTCCTCATTATGGCTTCTAGAATTTGCAAATTTTTGCGAACAATTATTTCGCTCATTTTATGACAGCAACTATCTAATGATAGCAAGCCTTGATACAATATTATATTCGTCTTGTATTGATTTGGTTGGCATATTTCCTAAAGTAAACAGTCCTGACTGTTGTGTTGCTGTTCTTCTTGTTGTGTTATAGGTGAAAATATTGCACTATTATCGGTATATATTTATGCTTTTGTTGTTAACATGTAATTGCTTTAAGAGTGCCTATTTATGTGGTGACTCTCTTACAGATTCCTGTAAGTAAGGTTCAGACATATGGTGACTTACGCAATGTTCTGATGAAGAGGATATTTTTGTCTGCTCTCCATTTTCGAATTAACACAAGATACAAGGTTTTCCCCTCCTCATATCTTAGCTTAATCCATTATTTACATTCTGTGACTTAATACTAGTTGAGGCCTCAGTATATCTTTCCTGCTTACGAAGGGATTTGATTTTTTATTGCTCCTTTAGATGAAATGTTTCTCATATACTTTAATGAACATGGGCACCTCCTGGAGTTATTTAACTAACAAAGTAATTTTTCAGAGTTCAAATCCACCCTTCACTTCAGTTGAACTGGATCACAGCGATTCTGGTAGAGAAGGATGTACTGTCACTACACTTACTGTAACTGCAGAACCCAAGAATTGGCAGAGTGCTATAAGAGTTGCTGTTCAAGAGGTTGGTTTATGATGGTGTTCTCTCTCATAGATAGAAGAGACTTACATGATATACTTTATTTGTTAATCACATTGTTTTTTTTTAATCTGCCTTTCCTTGTGTTTAGTGGATAATTATGAGCTGGGCCAGTGTTTTGTTTGAGTCTCTATTCTCCATGGAAATCTCTTATTTGATCATTGATGAATTGTTTTCGTTACTACTATAAGTCATTAGTAAAGTAAGGAAAAACTAGTTTACCAGATGAATTGTTCAATTCAGTTGGTTTCCTTGATAAGCTTCTGCCCCTTGGGATCTTTTGAAAGCAATAATATTCAGATCATGGAACTACAGTAATATTATTCATTTCATTGATTCTATGTTTCATGTACTTTAATTCGTTGATATCACACTTGCTCAAAATCATTTAATTAAACCTGATTAACTAATTTCATTCTGACTACCATGCCATTTCATCCGACTCTTTTTATTGGTCGTCTCCATGCTTCAAACTTCATCTTGTTACTGCTATCTATCTATCTACCTATTGTTATTATTTTTTATGTTGAGTATTTGATATCTCTACATGGTGCAGGTTCGACGGCTTAAGGAGTTTGGTGTCACAAAAGGTGAATTGACTCGTTACATGGATGCATTGCTGAAAGATAGCGAACAGCTTGCTGCGATGATTGATAATGTGTCATCGGTTGACAATTTGGATTTTATTATGGAGAGTGATGCATTGGGCCATACTGTTATGGATCAGATGCAAGGCCATGAGAGTTTGGTTGCTGTTGCAGGGACAGTGACTCTTGAAGAAGTAATTTTCGTTCCTGTCAATGTCAGTCTTGTTTTGGATCATGTCTAACCTAGGACAAGGGTTGATCCACAAAATTTTATCCTTGAGCATAGAGAGTATTGACATCCTAATCATCTTCTAGCTTCCAGACGTCGGTTGCCTTAGATAATTTTCATCATGTCAATAAAATGATTGGTGAAAAAGCCTCGTCAATCTCAGCTAGTTGACACTTTAAAACTTCTTCATGTAGATATAGGTTTTATGGGAATCATTTAGATTTGTTTTCTTTCAAATATTGATCCACCATTGTATTCAAGCTGAAATTTCTACTTCCACTGATCAAGGAGTTTTCATGATAAGTATTTTCGATGCAGATGCAATTGTTTTCCTCATTATTTTCCTTATCCTTTTTCCCTCACTAGGGTCACAGACTAGTAGTCAGAAAAATTACATAGACACATATTGGCACCTCGTCATGAGGAACATATCAAGGAGGGTGGTATCTCTCCATTAACTACCTGAATATTTTGCTTTATCAACTTTATGAACTTTGATGGGTGTTTGTTTGTAGGTTAATGCTGTTGGTGCTAAGGTATTGGAGTATATTGCTGATTTTGGAAAGCCTGCAGCACCAAATCCTGCAGCAATTATTGCATGTGTTCCTGCAAAAGTGCATATTGATGAAATAGGCGAAACTGAGTTCAAAATGTCTCCAAGTGAGATTATAGATGCTATAAAAACTGGGTTGGAGCAACCTATTGAGGCTGAGCCTGAGGTTCCTTTTCTTGAAAACTTTGTTTCTGATGATCTTTTTGTTCAGGTAAGATTATAATCTTTGTGATAGTTGTAATTGCTCATTGTTCTGTTATTGCAGCTTGAGGTGCCGAAAGAATTGATTTCTTCATCAGAGCTGCAGGCCCTGAAGCTCCAGCGGAGCCCATCCTTTATTCCTCTACATCCAGAGGCAGACATCACTAGAATCCATGATGGGGAGACAGGAATTATACAGCTCTGTCTCTCAAATGGAATTCTAATTAATTACAGGGTATTTCCTCCCCTTTCTTTTGCTGAATTCAGAGTATTCCTTTTTGGAGATTATTTTTCAAGGTTTTTTCAAATCATTGCCATAAACAAATGTGGGTGAAGGGGGATTTTTTTATGTTTGGCTTGGTTGAGATATCTTGCTGATAACTGATTTTTAGGCAAGAAAACACAGACATGGTTGGAAATGAGATTAAAAGAAAAGGAAAAAGGTAAAAGATGAGTGCAACTGCTGAGAGGATATGGATTCATCTGAATAAATAGAATATTGTTAGACAATAGGGATTTTCTTCCTGCAGTTGTTTGTGCCTTTTCTTCATGTGCATTCCCTCAGGATGTAGATCTGCATGAACTTCAATTATATAATCTCTTATAAATATTCCTGCAAGTACAGATTTCACAAACTGAATCTCGAGGTGGGGTGATGCGCCTTATTGTTGGTGGAGGAAGAGCAGCAGAAACATCCGAGTCAAGAGGTGCTGTTGTTGTGGGTGTGCGGACTTTGAGCGAGGGAGGTCGTGTTGGCAACTTTACTAGGGAGCAGGTGAATGTAACTCTTCCTCTTCTCCCTTAGCCCCTAATTTTAAGATGTTTATATAGTGTGGCAGAGTATTTGCTGTTGAGGACAGATTAGTTCTGGACCCTATAGAAACAACAATGGTGTAGATACTACTGAAATTCATGTGTGTTTGCTAATGGAACCTACAATTTTGTGACATCACCTTATAAATTGCTAATGTTTCTACATCAGGTCAACCATAAGTCTTGATTTTGGCATTCTGCAGGTGGAGCTTTTCTGTGTGAATCACTTGATAAACTGCTCTTTGGAGTCCACAGAGGAGGTCATTGCTATGGAATTCCGTTTCACTCTCAGGGACAACGGAATGCGTGCTGCTTTCCAGCTCCTTCACATGGTGCTCGAGGTATACTGTAATCTTAGGTCTGAGCTGCAAATTCAGGATTTGTTTTTTATATTTTGGCACAAAATGGTTGTTGATTAGGCATATTTGCTCTTTGAACTGTAAACAATGGTTGCTGCAGCATAGCGTGTGGTTAGAGGATGCATTTGATAGAGCAAGACAGCTGTATTTATCATACTACCGTTCTATTCCAAAAAGTCTGGAGCGCTCAACTGCTCACAAACTCATGTTGGCAATGTTAAATGGAGATGAGCGGTTTGTAGAGCCTACACCAATGTCATTACGGAATTTGTCTCTCCAATCAGTAAAAGATGCAGTTATGAATCAATTTGTCGGTGATAACATGGAGGTGTGTTGATACTTCATTGCTTCTGACAATTTCCCTTTTGATTGGCCTTTTGGTATGTTAGTGCCTTAAAGCTCCAATATATTAATCGAGCAGGTCAGTATTGTTGGTGACTTCACCCGGGAGGAAATTGAGTCCTGTATTCTTGATTACCTGGGAACTGTGAGTCCAACTGGGGGTTCAACAATGGGAACTCAATCTGAGCCTGTCTTGTTTCGGCCATCATCATCTGATCTACAGTCTCAAGAAGTGAGAAATCCATTTTAGTAATTAATTGCACTTTGACTAGATTTTATAGTCTTGTAGAGGATGTTTGTTAGTTTAATAGGACCATGTGCATTTTTTTAAGGCAAATTTTCTTCAAATGCTGAACAAATTGGATTTTTGCCAGGTTTTCTTGAAAGACACTGATGAGCGGGCATGTGCCTATATAGCCGGTCCTGCACCGAATCGCTGGGGTTTCACTTATGAAGGGGAAGACCTATACGAGTCAATCAATGAAATTTCATTGTCTGATGGTAAGTTTCTGGAATCTTTCCTGGTAGATAGGTTGAATTTTGCATGTAGTATGGCAACTTGTTGACCGTGTATTGTATTTGCTTGAGATTCTCGAGACAGAAAGTTGGGAGGCATTAATTTATTCCTTGTCTTTAGATTTGCACCAATTCATTTAAAAATGGAAATCATCTTTGTGATTCCTGTAAAATATGCTCCTGCACTCTAAATCACTCTTTATTTTGAGATGTTATGAACTGACAGCATCATGTTTTTCTCTAGTAAACTATATAGCAAACATGTTTCAACTAGGCTTATCTAGGTGTTAATAGAGGATTACCTTTTACGCTTGTCAAAACAGAGATGACTTATTCACCTATTTCATTTTTGGAACTTGATCAACGTACTAATTTTCACTGGAGATAACTTGGCAGGAGTAGAGTCAGTCTCAGAGGAACTAAGCGCGGAGAAGGATGTTGGAACCATTTCACCATCAAAGCTCAGAAGTCATCCACTTTTTTTTGGTATCACGATGGGGTTGCTAGCAGAGATCATAAATTCAAGGTAAAATTATTTGCAAATCGGGTAGCTCTTTTTGTGGTTTTTCATTTATTTGTCTGTCTTATTTTCTACAGTTTCAAGCTTTCAGCAGCAGTAACAGTTTCACCTGTGAAGTTTGTTACCTTTGCTGTTGCCTAGTGCAATTTTGATTTCCCCTTTTGTACAGTAATGTTCAAATATTTTACTGAAATGCTCCTGGGATCTCCTAGGCTATTTACAACTGTGCGAGATTCCCTTGGGTTGACATATGATGTGTCCTTTGAATTAAACCTGTTCGATCGGCTCAAGCTTGGGTGGTATGTGATCTCTGTTACATCGACTCCTGTCAAGGTATGGAGTACTTTGGTTTTATTTTCCTTGCACAAGTTTCTGTTCTTGGCTTTTTTTTAAAGTCATATTAGTGTTTTTCAGGTGCATAAAGCTCTTGATGCATGCAAGAGCGTCCTTAGAGGACTGCATAGTAACAAGATTGCCCCAAGGGAATTAGACAGGGTTAGCGTGATTTATGTTAATGACGTGCACCAGCTTGAATGATCTTTTCTCTTTCTGATCAACCTGTTGCCCTATATTGCAGGCAAGACGAACACTCCTGATGAGACATGAAGCTGAAATTAAGTCCAATGCATATTGGCTCGGACTAATGGCTCACTTGCAAGCTTCTTCTGTTCCAAGGAAGGTAAAGCTGAAAACCGCCACATTTCATGACAAGTTGGAGTATGATTTATGTATTTGAATGAAATACAACTTTTGAGTGGTGTAGGTGTTACGTCACGCTTGAAACATACCACTTCTATGAATAGCTTGTAATGCTGATCTTTATACAAACATCTGTAAACTGATACTTGCAACTTATCTAATATTCATACGCGCTGTTGGACTACCTTCTAATTTGGTTTCCTGAAAATATGACACAGGACATTTCCTGCATCAAAGATCTTACAGCATTATATGAAGCTGCCACTATTGAAGATGTTTACATTGCATATAATCAGTTGAAGATAGACGATGATTCACTGTATTCATGTGTTGGAGTTGCTGGAACTCAAGCTATTGACGAACTTTCTGGTGAGTGGTTGCATCTCAATTGTCCTTTTATGACTCGTTCATTTGCTCATTGACCTTGGAAATGTGAAGGTTCAATTGCTTTGTGCAACTTGTGTTCTGCCATCAGTTGACAGTATGCTTGGTTATTATACAGAGGTCTCATTGAGTACTTTCTTTTGCCAATCTTGCTTTAGAATGGGCTGCTATTATGAGTCCAATTTCTGCTATTTAAGGTACTACATGAAATCGCAGTAGGTGCAGCAGAACCGAAGTTGGAAGTCATATTAGAAAGATTAAAATTCCATAAGGCTTTTTCTCTGGGACTTTTGGGCTTGAACAGTCTAATGGATCTATTTGGGTTTTTATTTTTCTTGCGTGTGGATCTCCTCATTCCTATAGGCTTGTAATGGCTCCAATTTTGACCACATGTCAGCAGCAAGGGATTATGTTCATGATCAGTCGTTGAAACATTTTGTCTTAGTTTTTGAGCTTAAACCAGTCGAGTTTTAAAATCTGCATTACTATCGTGGCAGCATCCCTGGTTGAAGGAGAATCCGATGAGGAGTTCCAAGGAGTTATTCCCACAGGGCGTGGTCTATCTACTATGACCCGACCGACGACTTGATGACTTGCGCATAGTGTTGTTTGTTTTTAATATTGGATGAGCATCATGAGGTACGCTGATTTGCTTTGTTCGTGCAAGTAGTCTCCAGTTATAATAATACCTGTATTGCTCCTCAGTCATTCGTGCAGAGAGAGCTAACGGCAATTCGATTATTTCAGCAACAGTTCTCGAAGGTGTTATAGGAAGGGGAGGGAAACTCTGTGTTTCTGACTGCTCAAGATTCAGCACCGCTTTATGGTCAATCTGTTCAGCCCCGAGGTGAAAAATTATCTGAAGTCAGTGCACTTCATCGAGCCGGGAAAATTTGAAGCTGTTGACCAAGCAAGGCTTCATTGATTGATAAAGGACATATTTCTAGTCCGTGTACACTGTGATCCATTTTTTTCCGTACAGTCACAGTCCTTGATTGTCACTTGCCAAATCCAATGGCGGTGAAAAATACTCTGTATTCATGAGAATCGGACATCTCTGATTGTAGCCTACCTTCGTAGATTCCTCGAAGTCGAATCCCACGGTATCGTGAAAGCAAGAGGAAGGATGCAAGTAGAGATTCATGGATGCTCTTCACCTCTTTGATCCTCTTGTCTCTTCTCATTTTTCTTTCTGCTGATTTGCTCGGAGGGACAGGATTTCTTCGTCGGGCTAAGCGGCCGATGTCTCTTATCACGAACCTTGCTGTTGGCTCGATGAGCCAAACTGGGGTGGCTGGATCAGGTCCACTGAGCAGTGAAGAAAAAAGCATTCGTTCACTTGGATCGCAAGTAATCAGACTCCCTGTCGCGTGTAATTTGCGTGGCTCAACATTGGTATGTGCAGCTGACACAGCAGGGATGGACTTATGTAGACGGCCAAGACCCGACAAGCATCCTCTCTCTATCTCGGCGGCCATGATGCCGTAGACTGAGCATCGGAGGTGACTTACCCGAGCATTCGGTCTGACGGGAGCTCGTGTCGGGTCTTGGCAACAAGCAGCTTGCCGGGCCCCATGTGCACTGACCTGACCTTAACCCCCAGAGTGAATATGATTGGCCCGGAAATATTCGAGTGGTTTTCTTCTCTCCCGGTCGTTGGACGACTGAAAGACAGTGTTCGTGGTATGCTTATTTTTGCCATGGTCATGGGGGCAGGATTTGGTAGCCATTCGATAAGGGAAGCCACGCCACACTTTGCTCGAATCATTAGCGTTCTTGATAAATGTCAGCAGAGAAGAGTACTTGCAGGTTTTTAAATTTGTTATAAGCTGATAGGAGATACATGGAAAAGTGAATCACGTTGCCAAGTACCATTAAACACCCGTTTTCAACAACTATCTACGAGCCGATTATTCTTTATTCGGTCTCGAATTAGAGAGATAACTGACCACGAGTTAGACAATTTTCTTCCGTACTAAGGTTTATACNAATTGACCACAAATTAGACAATTTTCTTCCGTACTAAGGTTTATACCAATTGAACATGAGCTAGGCTTCTTGACTTGTGTCGAGCGAGTTGCGAGCTCACTGGCTCTGATACCATATTAAATTCATTGTGAACCCATAAGAAATCGGGTCTGTTTTCACTTAAAAACTTAAGCTGATAGATGGTAGTACCCAACCTTCTTATAAGTCAACAACGTTTTCTTTATTTAATCGATGTAGGGAATGTATATCTCAACACCCGCCTTCATGTGGTATAGCAACGTGGTCCACTTTTCCACGTATCATTAAACGTCCACCCTCAACAATTGTCTATGGGCCGGGTATTATTCTTCCTATTTCGAACGAGGGGTATAATTGGCCATGAGTCGGACAATTTTCTTCCATACTCGAATTTATATTAACTGACCATGAGTTAGGCTTTTGGATTCGGGTTGGGCAAGGTGCGAGCCCATTGATTCTAATACTATGTTAAATTCGTTATGAACTCATAAGATATCGAGCATGTTTCTACTTAAAAACTTAATCTTTTATGGATTCACAACGAATTTGATAAGGTATTCTTGTTCGTGACTACACAAGTACAAGGGNAATTCACAACGAATTTAATACATGTATTCTTGTTCGTGACTACACAAGTACAAGGGGATGTGTAATGTCTCCATTTTGATGAAGTCTTCATTGTCTTCATCAATCCGAGCGTTATTTTAGTTTGGCCCACTTTGACGATAGCGATATTCAATTTTGGATTCAAGGAAAGCTTTTCGTGTATTTTGAGTATCAGTTGGACTTCCAGTAACTTGTCGAATACACTTAATCCGTGCGATCAGAAATACACAAGTTAGCTCTGCCCAGATTCCGATCATGCTCTGAGCTGACTCGGTTGCTTTAGGTCGATCGCTTGTAAGAGAGGGAGGCTTGTCGATCGAAACAAACTTCTCGAAGGGCAGAAGGAACACTTAACGTGTTGATATATCGGCAACGCAAAGAAGTACGATTCAGCATTTCTTAGCTATCTGACTAAAAAAAATAACATAACCTTTTCTATATTGCATATGATAAAAGAATGAACAAGATCTCAAACACAAGAGTTCGTCGAGATGTTCTTGTGCACGAAATTAACTTCTAACTACCACACAAGTCATTCACTTTTACATATGACAAACCCTCTCGCTTATAGGAGAATACCGACAAACAAAACTACTCACGATGATAATTAAGCGAAGAATGAATTTCAGGAGAGAAACACATGATGTGTGCGACAGTGACGGATGGATGAATGGCAGGTGCTGTGGCAATGCAGATAGATATATGTAGAGGTATAGATCAAGAACAGGCAAAGTACCTCTATCTCCTGGTTGAGGCGAACTTGCTTGATCATACTTTTGATTCCCGGAGTTCATTTGAGCCCCCGAGTTCTGTACCTTTCAATGGAGAATTATCCACTCCCTCCTTCAAAAGCTCAATCTCCTCTTCGGTAAGGCTGTTCTTCATAGTTAATACAGCCTTGCTATTTTTCTGCTTTTCGACCTCAACAGCCCAACTGTACACAACCATTCCAACAACTGCTATCACCATCCCCATGATGTTCTTGAAAGTAAGCTCGGAATCAAACAGCAGCCATCCCAGTGTCAGAACACAGACTGTTTTCATATGACCCAAAACCTGGAATGAAACTGCTGAGAAGCGTCCAATGCAGAGGTACTGACTGACATTGCAGAAAACTGCCAGGGAGCAAGAAAGAAGTATGAACAGCTGCAAGAACATTGAGGCCATTCATCAGATGACTCGCTAAAAGTTCTTGATTATTCTTAGAAGATCAATGCGCGCAGAATGGGAAAATCTAGAAGGAGAATGCTCACAATGGCACCAGAAGACATCTTATATTTTGTTATGGCCTTCCCATTAAGATAGTAATCAACAAACGGACCCAAGATAAGCAGTGAGAGGGCTTGAATTGGAGCTGTCTTGCTTAACAATTCAAAAGATCCAACCGAGTACTTCTTCTGCAGGGACCCTATTGACTGCCATCAAAACAAAAACCAAGATTAAAGTCCTGCAGAATAATTAGGGAAAAAGAGTACTGTGGACAACAAGAGTATCTAGATTCAGGAAACAAAGTCGAAAAAAACTTCATCATAATTTTACAGCCCTTCAACAAACATCAAGAAGTCGAAGAAGAATAGATTCCAAGAAACCTTTCATAGTAAATCAGAATGCTCCATTTAATCAGTTAGCAGTATAGTATGGTAGTTTTCAGTCTACATCTGAAAATACTGCACATAGTGAAAGAGATAAAGCCAGATGAACTCGCAACTAGTGAATGATAATCTGTCGTCATCAAGATACAAACAAAGGGAAATCCGAGCTAAATCACATCATGCTCAAAGAATAAGCTAAATCACTTGGAATCAAACATAAGAGCCATCTCAAGCAATAGAAGAGGGAGGGGGAGGGGGGGAGGAAATAAGAATATATACTCACAATTTGCTGCAGAGAGGTAGATAAAACTGCCAAGCAGGCGCATAAGAAACCTTTTGTATTGACTTTAACATCGGTAACAGTGCAAACACCAACACCGATGACAACAACCACAACAGCCATTTTCACCTCCCTCGTGTAGTGTTTGTTGTGAAGGATCCATTCCATAACACAGACCACAGGAATCATGCTTAGCTTTGAAATCTGCAGAGGAAGCATAGTACTATTAGCTGATAAAAGAGAAGCAATCCACGTAGGAGATGATAAACCAGGACAGTCAAGATAATCCATACTTGGTAAAATCCAACAGAATTGAGCATCAGGCTCAAGTTCATCCCAGTAATGGACACGTTCGCAACAATGGAGAACCATAGGAGTTCCCACAGAGGAACATGCTTCGATGCAGAGTAACCCGCGGCATTTGAGGCCAGACCAACCAATGCAGTCACGGCAAAATGGAAGCCAGTTAAGGTGGTTGCTGAAATCAGAAAGGTACTGCACAGCTTAGTACGAAAAATAGATCACGTTATTTTCCTTCTATTAAAAATTCAAATAGATGCAGCAGAGTATATATATGACTATGAGCAATGTCAAAGTCAACTTTGCCGCGACAGAGTGCATGAAGGAGACGCAAAAACCAAGTGACAGCAGAAGCAAATAGACAGATCAAGAACATGCGGAATTTCTCTACATTCAGGATAGATCCGCAAGTNGAGCAAATAGACACATCAAGAACAACTGCAGAATTTCTCTACATTCAGGATAGATCCGCAAGTGAAATCGCGCGCAAATACTTAGTAGACCGCTGCATGGACAGAGAGGAGGGGCAAAGAGAGCTAACCGAAGGTGAAGGCGTAACCGGAGGAGGACATCAGCTGCTTGTTGGCCATGATAATACCGACCGAGCTGACGACATTCATCGCCCAAGCTCCGACGTCCGACACCGCCGACGATTTCTTCTCACTCTCCATCTTCCACTATACCACGCACGCGCGCACACTGTGTGTGTGTGTGTGGGTCACAGTAGAGCAATCCAAATTCAAAAAAGTATATTTAAAAAAATGGAAACAGAGAGGGAGCAAGACGTTATTTCCTGCTCCAATTCCAGGAGCCACTGAAGGGAACGGAGGCGGAGACTGATGATAGCAGCAGGCGGCTCCAAAATTCACGGAGAGACAGGCGTTATGCTTCCCGGCGCTGTGCAGAGCCGATGGAATCGACCGGAAAGGTTACTCCTGCGCCGGCGGAAGAGATTGAAGATTCAGATCCTTTAATAGCACCAACAGTGAACGCTCGTGGAGGCTACGATAGAGAGAGAACGGGGAGAGAGAGGAGGGAGAGATGGTTTAAATGGTTTTCTGTTTCTTCAGCTCAGTTTCTCTCTCTCTATCCATCTCCCTGAACTCCGACCCAGCTGGCTCTCTCCGTCTAATCCCCTTCCCTCGGCTTTCTCCTTCCCACTTCACCTGATCCTTCTCTCCTCCCATTATTTATTTATCTCTCCAACAAAATACAACATTTTTTTACTCTAATCGATGTTAAGCTGAGAACAATATCACCGTATCGAATGAAAGCTCTTTCGGCTCTACTTCTTATCGAGCCCGACTTGACGTTTGATAAGCAGATTCTCGTAAGGTTTTCGATCGGTATAAATCGAAGTATGGTCACGTACTCTAGGGTATCCCTAATGCCGTTTTGGTCAGATGCGAAGGAATTGTCCCCGGTTGCTCGATCGATTGCAAGAGCGAAAAGAGAGAGAGAGAGTTAGCGGATGGAAAAGGAAAGAGAGCTCTCCCCCTTAAAGCTAAAAACTACACATTACATCACAGTGGGTGCTGATGCCTCGATGTAGAAATAACACCACACCACATATGATTTGTGGCACTCCATGTGCGATCCATTTCCCTCCTTTCCTCCAAACCACGAAGAGAGTTGATCCATAGCCCCCTTTCATTGGATCCTTTTCGCTTTTGCATTTTGATCGATGATCGAGGACAACAGTATATGTGGGTGTGACTTTTGCCTCAGATCGTCCCGTCGAATATAAGACATAACGACGTGAACTGAGCGTCAAGGGTTCACAAATTCAACACGGAATTGCTTGGGATCGAAGAGTGGTAGTGGGAGGGCTTTGTATTAGTAGTAATCAAGTAAGTAGTCAACTCACCTTTACGTACTCGAAAGCAAGCTCGGATCTAGTTGAGCTTGCATGTGCATGGCTTTGCTACTTCCATACTTCAACCCATAATTTTTAAAACCGGACCGGGCCGGGAACCGGTCAAGGTATGTGTTCATGGGTTCATGGGTTGGACCGGGAGTTTAATGGATTGAACCACATGTTTAACCAATAATATTAATAATATAATATTCTAATAAATTGATATAATATTATAATTTAATTATGATTTATAATCAAAATCATTAATATAGTTATAATATTAGTCCCAAATTCAACATAAAATATAAATATAAGTCGTGACCTTATCGACACCAGGAAACAATTTTCCAACGTGCGTGTGAGATTTATTTCGGGCGATCGTATCCACACAATTCGTGATGTAATGTCAGATTTTTAATTTTTATATTGTGGAACCGGGGACGGGCAGCTGAAAGGGACCGGCGTGTGGCTGTGCACCAGAAGCAGCAGCATCTATGCCCTTTTCCTTTTTGCACATTAACGTCTCGAGCCCGTCGCTGGACCCGACCCGAGTCGATCCTATAGCAAGCACTCTCGACCCGAACATGCCAGATTCATAAGTTCAAGCATTGCGGTGGATAGATACCCAGGGAGACCCTAAAAGACGTACACAGCAGGCAGAAAGGATATGAGCTATGAGCATGGAATATGACGGACCAATGGACAGAATAATGAACATTATTGAAGAATTCTGTCTTCTCCCTAACACAAGTGTGAGAAATGAGAATCACCAGGACCGATTTGACGACAGGGGAAACGGCAATTTCCGGACACACGTTTCACTGCTTTCCTGTTTCAAAGCTGACATCAGTTATTTACAAGAATGAATGATTGATATCCTCCGAATCCCCAACGTACCATACCATTCATTCAATAGAGGATGCAAATGATCAGAAGAGTCAATAGAGTATCACAAAGGAAGTCAGTGCCGAGGATGAAAAGTTACAATGAAACTGAAGATTGAACTTGTGTTTGTGTGTGCTGTAAAGGAAGCCAGATGATTACACCCGAATTACTCAACAATGAAAGCCGGAAGGCAGCCAAATTACTCAAATGTCAGTTGCTTCATTGAGAATTGCAGAAGAGCGCCCTTTCATCCGTATCTTGCAATTGCATGAATATGAAATGCAAGTAGTTGGGATGAGAGAATGCGTGAATATGAAAGCAATGCCTCCTCTCTTCACTAACTCAGCAGATTCATTTACCCATCCAGGAACTCAAATTATTGCCACAATCAAGCAGCAGGTGATTTTTCCCAGAATTAGGACAAAAAAGTCACCTGCTAGAAAGAATTTTAGGATTATTGACCTCCAATTGGTCACTCAGAAGCTGATTACGGCAAACAGCTCAAGAATGAAGCAGCATTGCTCCCCATAAGGCACACTCAAAGGCATAGACAAAAGAGTGGCTACCCAGCATCAGAATTGAACCGCATAATCAGCTGATCTAATCTCATAGCCAAATCTGTCTCTTGAGATCTGAGGAGATGTCTTACAACTCTCTTGTAAACTGAACTATTGGGTCTCAGGCCCTTCTCCATCATCTCAACAAGAACCTTTTGGGCTTCAATGATATTTCCTTCTTTCTGATATAGACTGGCAAGCAATGTGTATCTCATGTTTATCGGGCTCTGAAGCCACGAACTTATCACGAATTTATAGGCTTCTTCGTGTTGTCCTGAATTGAAATAGGCCTTGATGAAGGCAGCATTTGTGGTGAGCCGGGGCTCAATGCCCATCATTACCATTCGATCAAGCAACTCCAGAGCAATATCCACCTCCCTTGTTTTCCTTAAGTAGTAACAAATCAATATTTCGAAGGTCAATGCATTAGGAGGGCAATCTGATCTCTGCATCTCCTCCAGCATTTCTCGAGCTTCCTCAATCAGGTTATTTCGGCACAAACTACTGATAAAGTAATTGTACGTGCTCTCATTTGGGAAACACCCTGATTCCCTCATCTCAACAAGCAGACCCTTCACTCCTTGGAAATCACACCTATGGCACATCTCTCTTACCAAAATGTTGTAATGAGACACTTTTTGCTCTGTGATTTTAATAATGTACTTCACCATGTCTACTGAACCCGATGAGCTGAACATCTCAATCAAACCGCAGATCCCTGAAACTAGACAGGATCCCCTAACTCCCTTCAAAATATCCACCACGTTCCTCACCGAATCCTTAACAGACGTCTTCAACGAAGCCAAGACATTTAAGAATCTGAAAGCCCTGCTATTTAAGGACACCCCTTTCGCGCTAAATTCTTCCAACAGGGCAATCATGGCACTGTAATCGCCTAGCCGCCCGCAATTATCAACAGCTAGGCTACAAATATCGGGATTGCATGCATGTTCAGGAAGAGAAGCTCGGACCCAGTCAAAGAACTCCAAAGCAGGGATCTTTTCAGCATTCATGGAGAGACTTATCTGAACAAGAGAGGAAACAGGGAGTCTTACATTAAGCGCGTCAAGTTTTGAGCGGAGATCGCCCGAACCGGTCCTAACTAATTCCATGACTAGCTCCATTTTCCGGCGGTGGCGGTCAAGGCGCCGGCTTCTTGTTTCTCCGGTGGAATAGAACCGGAAAGTATGGCTCTGAGGCATGCGGAGCTTGATATGCGAGGCCTGCGAAGACTGGCAAATTGGACAGGATCTAAAACAGAAGGACCCATTCAGTGGGGACGAAGAAGGTGAAGGACAGGATGGCGAGTTTCGGCTCGGATCGGCACGGGCTGGGACTAAGGCTCTGGGGAAGGAGGAGAGAGGATGTGACCTTCTGGAGGTGAAGCTGTGGGAGCTTGAGAAGCGCCTAATCTTCCCGCAGATGCTGCCGATGGCCATCTTCACTGAGGCAACATCGGCGGAGGTGGACGGAGGAGCAGAGGCCCGAAGGGTTTTGGGAGTTGTCGCAACTCGAGGGGGTGAAGGAAAAAACCGGTTAAATTACATTTCTACCCTATATTTACTTTTATTCATATTTGCTCCCTAAATTTTTCCTTGGCTCCAATTTTTACCTAGACGGGCCTCACGAAGTCAGGACCGACAGTTCCGACCAGTCACTTGGCCATTCCATTTCCATGCGCAAACTGGCTTTGAAAATTGTTATCTGATCGGTCCTATGTTAGCAACTTGCACTAGAAGCTCATCCCTAGCCATAAGATCAGCTGAATATGAGCTCATAACTGGAAATTAAAAGAATTTTTTAAGTTAATTAAATTATATCGTATTATTTATAAAATTAAAAGTATGTGATGTTTTCTTTCTAAGTGTATGATCGAAGAAGGGGGTGACTTTCACATTTTTTTTTGAGTCATATGTGGCACTAAATCCAATTTTGGTCCTGATCAGAAATTCAGCGACATAGAAATAGTAGCAATCTCGTTTGCAATTGCCCCCTTTGCTTCCATAGCAGCTTTATAGTATTCTGAAACCAAGAAATTCTTGTTTCGATTTTTGGTCTAAACTTGCTGTCCTTTCACTGGCTCTACTGATAGTTCCAGCATTCGATGAGCGTACGAAGTCGAATCGTAGATATGTCTGGGAGAAGAATCATCCATATGGAACCTGGCCTTCTGCAAAGCTTAGGCTGCTGTTGCTCCCGCATTGAAGTACAGAAACTCTTAAGGAAAAACAGAGGTTATATTCACTGGCGAGTTCCATCTTGCTCCAGAATCGGACGATGATTGTGAACGCAAAGAAGTTTCGACTGAACTACACAGTAGAAAACTTGGTCATCTCCATCTGAATGTCTTTATGGTTGGTCATGTTCCTGATTGAACTATACAGTAGAGACTTGAGCCACAGGTTTATGCATTCCGTCCTCATGGGCTGAGGAGGAAAACAATTGGCCTCTGTGCTCAAGCTGTCCTCAGCTCGAGTTCGATTGAATATATGTTTCTAAGGCAATCTCAGCCATAATGACTTGATGAGATTGCTCGGATTTCCCATCACAAACCCGGTGTCCTGCTGTTCTCAAAAGTGAGTCTACAGATCCTATGCTTCTGCACTACATGCTGCAATACAGAAACGAGCACGCAGATAAAAATATGTCGAGATACCTGAGGTGCAATGTACCAGTCGCTAAGTTCAAATATGCTAGCAGGTTATAACTTATATGTCATCACATCGTTTACCTAATCACAAAAGCAAATCTTATACTACTGCATCCATGATCTGCACAAAAGGACTTGGCGCCTTCCATATCTGTGAGGATGCAGATGAATTTGCGTTCTCTGAGTGACAGTTGAAATATGAAACATACTCACCACGGACACCTTTTTTGGCTGACAACCAACTTGCTATAAAGTTAGTTGGTAGCATGGGCTCGAGGATAAATCCACAACAACCGAAAGGAACCATCCATTTATAACGATGGCAACTTCCCAGGATTCAAAAAGCACAACTTCCCCCAACAATGACCTGATTCAGGTTCGTTGCATGAGATTCAGCTGTCAGCAAAATGGTGCAGAGAGGAGATCATCGTTGAGGATAACCGGTTAGGAGTGGCATGAGGAAATCTAAGAGCACGTGTACGTAAAACAATACCATCAGCTTCCAGACAGGATGATTGATTTCCCAGTACAAAATAAAACGATGGTAAAATACAAGCATATAACACCCACTGCAGCTTTGGCTCCATATCGAGTTTCAGGATTCTTAGTTGATCATATTTTTCTGTTGGTGATTGCTCGAAGAGTCGGTAGGCCCATGAACAGCTCGCGAGTATATTCAAATCATAGCTATCACAAAGCACATTATACAATATGCACACGCACGTATTTGCGCAACTATGCAAGTAGTCTAAATCCATAGACCCAAATAAATCTATCCAAAGCAAAGCCTGCTGGGACTAAGTTAGGCTGCAGAAGATGAACTGTCCTTTTCATTGACTTGAGAGAGACTATGGTGTGGACCTGGGAAATGAACAATTGCACAGATGGGAAAATTCAGCGCGCACACACGACTAAACTAAACTGACCTTAGCTCTAGCGATTCAATCAATTGATTAAGGTACTTCAAGCATTTCAAAAGGAAAAAAGAACATCACTTTCACCTCCATTAAAGTTCTGCTTCCACCAGCGAGGCTGCTGGTAGTAAACAATACGGAGAGAAGCGCAACTAATCCACTCTAATCTAGTTCACCTACGTCAGTTCTGATTAAAGAAACCGACGAAGCATCGACAGCAATTCCATTCAGAGCATCATCATGAACAGCTCAACGTCCTCCTCAACAGATATAATTTCTATGAAGTCTGTCGTTTTCCCAGAGAGTTTGATGCGTGCTGTAAAACAGACACGAAACCCGCTTGTGAATTACGACAATATATAGCTCGATTCAGATGCTGATGCCGCCTCTGCAGAACATGAAACGAATTCAGAAGCTTGCTGGGATGATCACGGAAAGGGACGGGAGGGGAAACCCAGAAGGAACTTAGTGAAACCCACGTGAAAAGGTAAAAACTTTGCCTCAGATTGTCCGCTGAGAAGGAGGGCAAAGAAAGAGAAGGTGAACGTGTAAGGATTTTGTCGAATATCGCCCTGACAAAACGTACCATAACGTGGGATTCACTCACGATGCAATTGTCTCCACAACGCCGACAACTGTTGCATGTTGTTTCTAACCAATTTTCTTGTGAACAACAAAAGCTTCTGCCGCAGCCATC